>CAUYPK010029016.1:0-43149 GCA_963574355.1 Loris lydekkerianus
ACTCCAAAAACTGACAAGTCAGATGTAGTAAAGAGAGATTTGCTGGATTAATAGTCAGAGGTGTGAAGTAAAAAATATAAATTAAAAAGTATAATTCCTAGCTACTCAGAAGGCTGTGGCAAGAGAATCAATTAAGCCCAAGAGTTTGAAGTTGCTGTGAGCTTTGTTGCTACCGCACTCTACCAAGGGCGAATTTTTGAGACTCTGTCTAAAAAAAAAAAAAAAAAAAAAAAAAGGCACAGCACCCATAGTACCGTAGCACAATGGTTATGGCGCCAGCCACATACACTAAGGCTGGTGGGCTAGAACCCAGCTGGGGCCAGCTAAACAACAATGACAACTGCAACAAAAAATAGCTGGGCATTGTGGTGGGCACCTGTAGTCCCAGCTACTTGGGAGGCTGAGGCAAAAGAATCATTTAAGCCCAAGAGTTTGAGGTTGCTGTGAGCTGTGATGCCAGGGTACTCTACCAAGGGTGACATAGTGAGACTCTGTCTAAAAAAAAAAAGAAAAAAAATCACATAACCTAAAAGCAAACTTTTGGCTTCGTGCCCATAGCACAGTGGTTACAGTGCCAGCCACATATACCGAGGCTGATAGGTTCAAACCTGGCCCCGGCCAGCTAAACAATGACAACTGCAACAAAAAAAATAGCCGAGTGGCTATTTCTCCTTTGTGGCAGGAGCCTTAGTACCCACATCTGCCACCAACCTCTTCTCCATATGAACTGCTGCTGTATTCCCAGCTACTTGCGAGGCTGAGGCGAGAGAATCGCTTAAGCCCAAGAGTTTGAGGTTGCTGTGACCTATGATGCCACGGCACTCTACCCAGGGCGACATAGTGAAACTCTGTCTCCAAAAATAAAACAAAATAAAATAAAAAAAGAATAAACATCTTTGTTAGACCAATGGCACTGATGGCAACCAAACCATAATACTAGTCACACAGTGGTCACCTGGTGGTATGAGGGGTGGGCAATGACTGGGAAGGGTCATGAGAGAACCTTTTAGAGTGTTGGAAATGTTCCTTATCTTGATCTGAATGGTGGTAACCCAGGCAATAAATATGTAAAGCTACATTGAACTGGCTAGGTGAGAGCTATGTACTTTTCAGCACGTGTCACCTCAAGGAAGCCACCTCTCCTGAGACTCAGTTTCCCCCGCTACAAGACAGGGACGCAGGCAGCCACAGTGGGTATGCTACTAGTTCCTCTGGGCTGGCATGAGCAGTTGTTGTCCACCCTTTTGGGCTGATACCTACAGCCACTGGATATGGTTCTTGGACTTCTTGGTAATGAGCTGGATACCCTCAAGGACATTCGTGATGTCGTAGATGCGCCGTTTCTGCACCTTTAGCACCTCAGCTGCCCAATTCAGGTCAACAACACCATCAGCTGAGTGGCTCAACAGCTCCAGGAAACGTTTGGTGGTCAAATTCAGTGAGGTCTCATAGCGTGACTTCTCCCCAGGAGATTTCACACCTGGGGGGTATAGTCAGTGAAGGCAAGATCTCTCAGCACCCACCCCACCCTCAGCTAGGCCTGCTTCTCTGGCAATGTGGAGAAACAGGATGATGGAGGGAGAGGGCAGATGGCCCCTTTCCCCTGGTGAGGCCATACAGGGAGGTTTTGTGGCTGCTGCCTGCCAACTACAGCATTTCTCTTCCAACCAAGGAACTCCCCATCCCCCAGGGTATGGGGAAACCATGCCGGGAGGCCACTCCAGCTGCCCCTCTGGGCCCCCAGAGGCCTGGCTCAGGTCCAAGCATGATAAGCCAGACTTTAGTATGCAAGCATTTAGTCTATCCACACCCCCAATCTGAGCCTGGTCAGAGGTCTGCTCAGCTGGAGCTCCAAGGGTACCTTTTCCTGGGTGGCGGCCTCTGCCCCGGACTGGCCCACTGCTCTCAGCCAGGTACTGATGATCAGTTTCCAGGTCCAGCCTCCGCTTCACCTGTGGCAAAAACAACGGCAGGATGCCCAGTAACCAGGAGTGAGGCAATAAGAGACCTGGCTGAGGGCTTGGTGTCCCTGGGCTGCTCCTGCCTCAGTTTCTCTACTAGGATGCCTAAGTGTGTGAGGGAGATCCTAGGAAACACAGCTTAAGGGTCAAATCCTACTACACAGGAAGAGATAATGAAGCAAAAGGTAGAGGACCCAAATTCAAGCCTCAGCTTCACCACTTCTCTGGGGTTGGTGGTGTCTTTAAAATGTGTACAAATTTCTAAATAGTTCTCCTTCAAAAAATAAAGCCTAATTCTTCTCCCCTTAAATATAGGCCATATCAAACACTTAAGGAGTCCTAATGATGGGCACAAGTGGGGCAAAGAACTGACCTCCCACCAAGAACATGGGTGAGTTTAGAAGCAAATCTTAGTCATGACTTCTGATGACTGCAGCCAGAGCCAACATTTTAGCTGCAACCTCAGAATAGACCTCAAGGCAGAAGCATCCAACTAAGTCTGACTTGAACTCCAGGACCCACAGAAACTGTTTAATAAATGTTTACTGTACACCTCCTCTCGTGTTTGACTAACCTATAACCAGGGTAGCAGCTGGTGCTCACCAAGTCCTTTGTATACATGAGCTCCTTCCACCCCAAAGTGGCAGTATGGCCCCACTTTACAGATAGGACAACTGACCTCAAGGAGGTCCAAGGTCATACATCCAGAAAGTAGAAGAGCCACAATTCCTACCCACGTTCTGAGGAAAAAGCCAAGCTCTTAACCTCCATGCCCTCCGGCCCAGTTCACTCAAGGATTGAGTACCACAGGCAGTTCAAATGCACCCTGACCAAACCAGACTGCCTCACCCCTGTACCAACACAGGGCTTTCAGATCTGGAATCTCATTCAGCCCCACCTGCCACCCTCTTCACATCCAGCTGCTACTGTCACCTCCCACCTGGGCTACTCAGCTGTCTCCACTCTGACTCCTAAATGTCATCCCGTCAGGGCAGACCTCCCCATAGCCTTAGTACCCACATGTGCCACCAACCTCTTTTCCATACGAACTGCTGCTGAGTCACGTTTTTCCACAAATCCGTGCCTCCAAGCCTTAGCCCCTTCCTTGGATTGCCCTGGCCTCCCTCCCTCCCCCTTCATGCCTTCTGCCTCCACCCTTGTGGGGAGGAACCTCACTCATCAGTTAGGAGAGATGTTACCTCTTCTCCCTGTGAACTTCCTCAAACCTTTCCTGCTAGGTAACTCTGTAGAGGTGTCTCTCACCCTCAGAGGCAGGCACTGGGCCTAAATAATCTCTGCATCCAGTGTCTGCCTTAGAACTTGAACATCAACGTTGCTGAAACCTCCCCACAGGCTCCCTCCCATGCACACATCACCCAGGGAAGAGAAGAGCTACAGTGCAGAGCTGTGCAGAAGTTAACTGCTTCATCTGCATTCCCCTACCAAAACCTCCAATCACCTCTTAGCAGGTGACAACCTCCACCTTGAAGAGGTCACACAGCCAGTGACTGGCAGAGCCAGGGTTTTCACTCTAACAGGTTGGCACAGAATCCAGTCCAGAAATCAGGCGTCCACCACCCCCCTCCAGTCAACTGTACCCCTCCCTACGTCCCTGAGACTACCACCTTTGTCATTCCTTGAAGGCTGATCAGTGCCACATCCTAAAACAAGGGCTCAAGCAGATGACCATTTCTGCCACTTCTCTCTCGATAAACCCTGGCACAGGGTCCCTGAAAGCCAGAAGCGGAGACATTCACTGGCAAAAAAAATCTGAATGACTCAAACACCCATTCATAAAGGAGAGGCATGAAATCTTAAGTTTATTAGCCCCTGGAGTAGCAGCTGTCAGGGACTGAGGTAGGGTGACACAGAATCCTCTCAGAAATACTGACAATAAAATACTACTATAGGGCAATATATTTACACTATCTCTTTCTGAATTAAAAAGCTTATGAAATTCTTTGGTTCAGTTTCTATTATAGAGTGCATTTGGGGTCAACCTCTATACAGTGTGAATGATGAACATGGAAATAAAAAACTAAAATTTTTAAAACTTTAAAATATGAAAGCTGACTTGGCGCCTCAGTGAATAGGGCACCGGCTACATACACCAAGGCTGGCAGGTTCAAGCCTGCGAAACAATGACAACGGCAACCACAAAATAGCTGGGTGTTGTGGCAGGTGCCTGTAGTCCTAGCTACTCAGGGAGGCTGAGGCAATACAATCACTCGAGCCTAAGAGTTTGAGGTTGCTGTGAGCTGTGACACCACAGCACTCTACCAAGGGCAACATAGTGAGACTCTGTCTCAAAAGAAAAAATTTAAAAAAGCATGAAGGCTCAAAATCAAAAACCTCAGGAAGAGAACAGAAGGCAAAATAGATGGGCTGGAATCCTGCTCCCTTCAATTTCCTAGTTTTACATGTATTATATTTATAATGAAAAACTGTAGCTTTGGGCACACCTATGGCTCAGTGAGTAGGACACCAGCCCCAGATACGGAGGGTGGCAGTTAGAACCCAGCCCTGGCCAAACTGCAACAAAAAAATAGCCAGGCGCTGTGGTGGGCACCTGTAGTGCCAGCTACTAGGGTGGTGTGTATGGCTCAAAGGAGTAGGGCGCAGCCCCATATGCCAGAGGTGGCAGGTTCAAACCCAGCCCCGGCCAAAAACTGCAAAAAAAAAAAAAAAAAAAAGGGAGTCCCAGCTACTTGGGAGGCTGAAGCAAGAGAATCACCTAAGCCCAAGAGCTGGAGGTTGCTGTGAGCTGTGATGCCAGGGCACTCTACCAAGGGTGATAGTGAGACTGTCTCTAAAAAAAAAAAAAAAGAAAGAAAAGAAAGGGGCAGCACCTGTGGCTCAAAGAGGTAGGGCACCGTCCTATATGCCCGAGGTGGCAGGTTCAAACCCAGCCCCCGCCAAAAACTGAAAAAAAAAAAAAAAAAACTTTAGGCTCCTGGCTTAGATCCATTGCAGCGGAGCCCCCAGGAGCCCAGGCTCAAGCTTGTGACAATAAAGGCTCTTTTGCTTTTGCATGTGGGGGGAGGAAGGGGGAGAAAAACTCTAGTTTTTTAACAGGGTAGAAGGCCAGACTGGAATGAACGGCTGAACTGCAGAGCCTTGTATACAGAAAGCATTCAATGAATGCTTACGGGTGCAGAAGCCAAGTTCATTTTATGGACTGCCCCAAACAAATATCAGTGCAGAAAGTTGGTGGAGGCCGAAAGCTGAGTCATGTTTCTGGGCTTCAGCTCCATGACCTTACCCTAGCCATCTTCAAAAAAAGCCTACTGGCCTGAAGCACTGTGGGGGTAGGGGCTCCTCATCTCTGTGCCCCCAGCACCTCATGGACATCCATTAACTCAACAACTATTTTTTTTTGGAACAGAGTCTCACTACGCCACCCTCAGTAGAGAGCCCTGGCGTCACAGCTCACAACCTCAAACTAAACTCTTGGGCTTAAGTTCTCTTGCCTTAGTCTCCAAGGTAGCTGGGACTACAGGTGCCTGCTATAATATCCAGCTATTTTTTGTTGCAGTTGTCATTGTTGTTTAGCAGGCTCAGGCAAGTTCGAACCCACCAGCCTCAGTGTATGTGGCCAGCGCCCTACTCACTAAGCTATGGGCTCCGAGCCCATTAACTCAATAACTGTCGAATGAATGGAATGCTCAGGCCAATGATGCTGCCCAACTCCACTGGGGCAGGGCAGTAGTATTTTTTTGCCTGTCCATCCCTTCCTCTAAGCCCAGAGCCCATAGCCCTGCCCGTAGCTCAACTCTTGATGACAGGACTCACAGGTTCTGCTAGGTCTCTGTGGTCCTGGGCCTGCTAAATGCTTGTGACACAACTGAATGGAGGATGTTTGCCCAAAGCATAAACTAGTATGGGACAAGCCCCCTAGAATAAAGAAAAGTTACAACCTCTTCCTGCGCCCCTAAGACCTTCCTAGGCTTTCTTCAACTTCTATTAGCATCCCCAGGAAGTAAGGCAGCCCTGAGGTCATTTAGCCACTCAGGAAATACAGACTGGTCCCACCACTCACTAGCTGAATGACACACGACGGTTCTAACAGCTTTAGGCCTCAGCTTTCTTGTCTGTAAAAAGGGACAGTTGCTAACAAACAGAGTTAAAAGAATTAATTGGGTAAAATGCTTGGCACAGAAATCATCTGTAAGACAATGGTGGTTCCTATTGTTATTATTATTAGCATTTTGGTGATTCTGGAAGGCAGACAGCACTGGGCATGGGGCCAAGGGGGCTGAGGAGCCTCCCCAGGATGCCTCAGGGACCAGCTGCCACCCACACCCCCATCAGCAGTTGAGCAGCTTCTACCTCTTGGTCCTGGGTCCTGCCTGGTTCCTCCCCCTTGCTCCAAGCTGGCTGCAGAGACCCCATCTTGCCTGGCTAGCTCCTGCCTGTCTGCTCCCCACCTTCACACACAGGCTGTGCCAGTCAAACAAGTCTCCACACCCTGTCCTGCAGCACACAGGTCCAAGCTCCAGGCTTCCACTCCTCCCACTGTGCTTCAGCAGCCTCTCCAGAGCCATCTGATCTGAAATGGTCTTGAGCCCCTTGCTGCTCTGGATCAGGGAGGATTTTAACAAGGGATCTCCCTGGGACCTTTTCTTTCTCCTGGCTCTGGAAGCCTCCTCTCCAGCTCCCTGAGGCCCAACCCACCCAGTCCCTCCACAGAAACTTAGGGGTCTGCCTGCCTGATTAATGAGGTTCCATGGCAACCAGGGTATGGGAGGGTGGAAGGCAGCAGATGGAAGGACAGGCAGGAGGGGATCAGCAGCTGGCCCAGCTGCCCCGCCCCTGCAGAAGGCCTCCTAGTCAGGAGGGCTATCCCCAGAGGCCTGGATGGCCAGGTCTGCACCTGGCAATCGAGCATTGAGGCAGGACTGAGGGTCTCCTCGATGGTTCTCCAACGCTCAGGCCCCAGGACCTTCTCCCAACTCCCACCTTTGGCCTCCCCACCCAGGGACAAATCCTGATCTGAAGACAGCAGGCCTCAGTTCAAATTCCAGCCCCACCACCTGCAGCGTGTGACCAGGGGCAAGTCACTTTCCCTCTCTGGGCCTCAGTTCCTCCTCGGTAGGATGGGCACGGTGACAAAACCGAGCTCAAAGAGGGGTTGTCAGTTTTTAGCTGGCTTGATGTCTCTGCCAAAGGCCTGCCATGCAGTAAACGCCACTTGAATACATTGAATACACGTGGGCCATTATTATCCTGGACCCGATGAGGTTCCACAGACTCCAGTGAGGAAGCTGAGCCTCGGAGCACAGGGGAGCAAACGCTGACCAGCCCGAGGTCACCCCGCACCCCAGGGCGGGGCCCAGAGGCCCAACCCAAGCTCTGCGTCGCCCAGCCCCGGCTCCTCAGTCTACCCCTCCCCCGCCCCCGCCGCCTCCAGGCCAAACACGGCGCCTGCCCGGGTCTGCGCGGGGGGTACAGACAGCGCTCTCCGCCCGGCGTCCCTGGGTCCGTACCGGCGGGCGGCCGAGCGCGGGACGCGGCGCGCTGGGTGTGGGCCGGGGCGCCTGCGGCGTGGCGAAGAGCAGCAGGTCTGGGTCGCCAGGGCCGGCAGCAGGCGCGGCGGTGCCGGCCGGGGCCGGCGGGGCGCTAGCGTCCTGTGCAGTGGAGATGATGACGATCTGCGAGGAGTCGAGCAGCCGCAGCGCGCCGGCCCCGAGCAGGGCCTCCAGCGCCGGCGCGCATGGGCCGCCCGCTGGGGTCCCGGCCACGGCCATGGCGTTCACGGCCCGCACGGCCCGAGTGGCAGGCAGCGGCGGCGACGCGGGCCCATGTCTGCAGGCCGCGGCGAGGGCTCGATCCCGCTCCGCCCCCGGCCGCCGCTGCCTGCAAAGTCCCGGCCACTTTTACGCGCCAAATCCTTTTTGCCGCGAAAGAGCCACGAGCCGCTGAGCGCCGCCACCATTGGCTCTCCGGGCTGTGACGGAGGTGGCGGCGGCGGCTCCTATTAGCTGCAGCGCGAGGGACCGGTGGCGGTGGGCGGGACGGGGCGGCGGCGCGAGGTGCTGAGGCCAATCGCCGGGCGGGGCGCGCGCAGGCTTTGTCCAGGCGATGTCAGGCGTGTTCCCACTCCCCACCCCCAGCCCAGGCGGCCCCTGCTGGAGGCTTGGGGATCCGGACCCAGCCCCGACGCTCCGCAGACTTCTGAAGACTTAGAACAGAACCAGGATACTGCACATCCGCCGTCAGCAGATGCCATGAGACCCCCAGACCCTCAACCTGTAGATTTCATACTCTCAGCTCAGCCCCTCTTCTTCCCTCAGGCCCATCTCCAAAGACCCAGCCCAAATCCCATCTTCAACTTGCAGCTAGGACATTTACTCTCAAACCGTGTCCCATCCCTCTCACTCCAGATCCCAAGCTGGTGTGTGCTAGGAAATGGGGAGGGATGTCAGGCCAGATATAGTCTGGAGCCCCATTTAATCCAAAATCCCTTCAATAGCTACCATACAGCTCTGCTTGAACTCATTCACTCATTCAACAAATACGTCAAGAACCTCTTCTGTGGACCAGGCATGGTGGGTCACGCCTGTAATCGTAGCACTCTGGGAGGCCCAGGCGGATGGATTGACTGAGCGCAGGAGTTCAAGACCAGCCTGATGAAGAGCCAGACCCCAATCTCTAAAATAGCCAGGCGGGCTTTGTGGCGGGTGCCTGTAGTCTCATCTACTTGGGAGGCTGAGGCAAGAGGATCACTTGAGCCCAAGAGTTTGAGGTTGCTGTGAGTTGTTTTTTGTTTTTTTTTTTTTTTTGAGACAGAGCCTCAAGCTGTCGCCCTGGGTAGAGTGCCATAGCATCACAGCTCACAGCAACCTCCAACTCCTGGGTTCGAGTGAGTCTCCTGTCTCTGCCTTCCAAGTAGCTGGGACTACAGGCGCCCACCACAACGCCTGGCTATTTTTTGGTTGCAGCCGTCACTGTTGTTCGGTGGGCCCGTGCTGGATTCGAACTCGCCAGCTCAGGTGTATGTGGCTGGCGCCTTAGCCGCTTGAGCCACAGTCGCCTAGCCAGTTGCTGTGAGTTATGATGCCATGGCACTCTACTAAGGACAATAAAGTGAGACTCTGTCTCAAAAAAAAAAGCAAACACCTAATCTATGCCCTATTCTTAGTTCAGACCTTGACTCTGGTACTAAGGAGCTCATATTCTACTGAAAAGGAGAGGAGGGGAACAGAGAGGCAACCAATGTTTACAGTAGGATGAAGCAGTTTCCACCATTAAAGTACTCTAAGTCTATGTTAGACCTCACAAAGGGAGCAGGTAAGAAGATTGAGCATGACAATGAATTTAATCCTGAGGCCCTGAGACATCTCCATCAGTATTTCTCATCCCTTAGGTGAGCTGATCTGACCAGGCCTTGTGTGAACACCGAACATGAAGATGTGAAAGACTTAATAATTTCTGCCAACCTGGCTGGGTGTGGTGGCTTAGGACTCTAATCCTAGCACTCTGGGAGGCAGAGGCAGGTGGATTGCCCCAAGTTTAGGAGTTTGAGACCAGCCTGAGCCAGAGCAAGACTTCTTCTCTACAAGAAAAAAAAAAAAAAAAAAAAAAAGACGGGGGGGGAGGCACCTGTGGCACAGTAAGTAGGGTGCTGGCCCCATATACTGAGGGTGGCGAGTTCAAACCCGGCCCCAGCCAAATTGCAACAAAAAAATTGTGGCAGGCTCCTGTAGTCCCAGCTACTCTGGAGGCTTAGGCAAGAGAATCACCTAAGCCCAGGAGTTGGAGGTTGCTGTGAGCTGTGTGGCGCCATAGCATACTACCAAGGGCAATGAAGTGAAACTCTGTCTCTAAAAAAAAAAAAAAAAAAAAAAGCCAGGCATTGTGGCAGGCACCTGTAGTTCCAACTACTTGGGAGTCTGAGGCAAGAGAATCACTTGAGCCCAAGAGTTGGAGGTTGCTGTGAGCTGTGATGCCCTCTACTGAGGGCCACAAAGTGAGTCTCTGTCTCAATTAAAAAAAAAAAATTAAAATTAATTAATTCATTAATTCATTAATTTCTGTCAACTTGTTTGCTATTTGGTGGGGGTGATTCTTAAGAAAAAAAGTAGCTAGGGCATAAAATCGAATCTCCAGGCCCAGTATCACTTCCTCCAGGAAGCCCTCCAGAGTTAGAGTTCCTTCCTCATTGCCCACTGCTGCCTGTTTCAGTGCTGACCACACATACCATTCCTCAGAGATCTGCCTTCCCTCCCAGTCTGGGCTCTCAGTAGCACTTCTGAACACTGGCCTTGTCTGGCCCAGAACAGGCACTGATAAAGGTTAGGCTGATGGTAGAGGCTACCTAGAATGCAACAAAGCAGCCATGGATCACAAAGGGTGGTCCTCTAGCTTTTGATTTCAGAATCACCTGAGCACTAGTTAATTTTGGGCCCACCCCAGCTTTTTATTTAGAATCTGTAGGTGTGGCTCAGCACCTATAGCTCAAGCAGCTTAGGCCAGCCACATACACCAGAGCTGGCAGGTTCGAATCCAGCCCAGGCCTGTCAAACAACAATGACAACTACAACCAAAAAATAGCTAGGTGTTGTGGCGGGTGCCTGTAGTCCCAGCTACTTGGGAAGCTGAGGCAAGAGAATCACTTAAGCCCAGGAATTGGATGTTGATGTGAACTGTGATGCCACAGCACTCTACCCAGGGCAATAGCTTGAGGCTCTGTCTCAAAAAAAAAAAAAAAAAAGAATTTTGGGCAGCGCCTGTGGCTCAGTGAGTAGGGTGCTGGCCCCATAAACTGAGGGTGGTGGGTTCAAACCCGGCCCCTGCCAAACTGCAACAAAAAAATAGCCAGGCGTTGTGGCAGGTGCCTGTAGTCCCAGCTACTCAGGAGGCTGAGGCAAGAGAATCACCTAAGCCCAAGAGCTGGACTCTACTGAGGGCGACAAAGTGAGATTCTGTCTCTAAAAAAAAAAGAATCTCTAGGTGCTCGGGAATTTATATTTTAACATTGCCCTTCCAATCCCATTCCAGATGATTCTTATGCCCGCTCACATTTGAGAACAAATTGGTATAACTGTGTAACCAAAACATGTGCTACAGCCTAAATTATGGCTCCTGAAGATGCTTCTCAGCCTGTTTCCTCGTCCGTGAAATGGGTACACAAACCTTGCCCTGGCTCCTTCCAGGGCTGCCATGAAGATGAAAAACATAAGGGATTTCAATTTCAAAATGTTTTATCAACTATGAGGTGGTTTAGGAAAGCAGCAGCATTTGCTTTCCTCCTCTAATGAATGGTTTGTGAAATTACCAGTTGCAAATCCTAGAAGTGCCAAAACTAGAAGGGACCACAGAGACCACATAAGCCTCTTGCTATACAGAGGGGAAAACTGAGGCTCGTTTAGATGAAGGTAACTGTGAAGCCAGCCACTAAGAAAGTCTGGCCTACACTGGATTCTCAGCCCTGGGGCCTGCCTGTCCCTCCTCCCCCCTAGAGAATCCAAGGGTTAGGTAAGCCTCATTCTAAATAACCAAGCCAGGCGCTAACAGAGGGTGAGAGAAACTGGCACATTCCCATTCCAGATGGACAGCACATCCTTTCCCAACACCTTCCCACAGGATGCCAATAACACTCAACACTCACTTTTGTAAAGTGATTTACTCTTTACAACTTACTTGTAAAGTGACACTCACTTTTGTAAAGTCCTCAAAAACCCAACAACCATTTAACAAGCATTTGTTGAGCATCATGCTGGTTGCTAGAGACAGGAGACATATACTGTTATTATTGCTCCATTTTATGATGAGAAAATTGAGGTCCAAAGGGCATGAATTTACCTAATAGATGAATAGGCGTGGTGAGGCCAAGGCCAGGGGTTTTCCAAAGCGCTGCCTTCCCCAAAGTTTTTAAGTACACATCCCAGATAGAAGTAGGTGCCCTTCTCCCAGTTCCTCACATCCCTCAGTTGAAGACCAGAATTCCCAGCATAAAGCCAAGGAAGAGATAAGGGCCTTTTATATCTATTAATACCTACTTGAAAGCCGAAAAGGCTTGATAGATGAGACCCCTTTGGCCCTGTGCCTGGCAAATCCTGATAAGACTGTTCTCAATGTCAACAGTCCTCTTCCTGCTGATAGGCTTCCAAAAAATCCACTATCACTGGGCAGCCACTTCCACTGATGAGCGCCTTTCAACCTCATTATCCTGTAAATGAAGCTAGAAGGGAGGAGGAGGCTCAGAGAGGGGCATTGACAGCTCAAGGTCAGACAGCACAATTGAGGTGGGGACTTGGCCTATTCCACTGCAAAACCCAGGGGCTGCCTTTCATACTTGCCACCCTCTGTAAGGAATCCATGAGCCAAGCTCAGGGCTGTTGAGATGACAATTATGTGGTTTCCAAAACGTGCTACAGTGGGTAGTGACTTAGCCAGTGTTTACCCCCAAGGATCAGGCCTGTAGTCCTAGCACTCTGGGAGGCAGAGGTACATGGATTGCTTGAGCTCAGGAGTTCGAAAACAGCCTGAGCAAGAACAAAACCCCAACTCTACTAAAAATAGGAAAAACTAGCCAGGCATGGTGGTGCATGCCTATAGTCCCAGCTACTCGGGAGGCTGAGCCAAGAGGATCTCTAGAGCCCACAAGTTTGGGGTTGCTGTGAGTTGCTGTGAATTATCAGGATGTCCTGGCATCCTAGCCAGGATGACAGAGTGAGACTCTGTCTCAAGAAAAAAAAAAATAAAAGGACCTCCACCAACCCCTCACTCTATTTTTTGTGTGTGTGTGAGACAGAGTAGTTTCACTTCATTGCCCTTGATAGAGTGGCCAGCGTCACAACTCACAGCAACCTCAAACTCTTGGGCTCATGGGGGGTGCCTGTGGCTCAAAAGGGTAGGTTGCCGGCCCCATATGCTGGAGGTGGCAGGTTCAAACCCAGCCCTGGCAAAAACTGCAAAAAAAAACAAAAAAAAAACTCTTGGGCTCAAGTGATTCTCTTGCCTCAGCCTCCCAAATACCTGGGACGACCGGCGCCCACCACCCGGCTAGTTTTTTCTATTTTTAGTAGAGCTGGAGGACTCACTCTTGCTCAGCCTGGTCTCAAATTCCTAAGCTTAAGCAATCCACCCTCCTCAGCCTCCCAGAGTGCTAGGATTACAGGCATGAGGCACTGTGCCCGGCAAACCCCTTACTCTAGAGCAGTGGTTCTCAACCTTCCTAATGCTGTGACGCTTTAATATAGTTCCTCATGTTTTGCTGACCTCCAACCATAAAATTATTTTCGTTGCTACTTCATAACTGTAATTTTGCTACTATTATGAATTATAATATAAGTATCTAATATGCAGGATGGTCTTAGGTGACCACTGTGAAAGGGTCATTCGACCCCCAAAGGGGTTGAGACCCACAGGTTGAGAACCGCTTCTCTACAGGAATCCAAGGGGATGGAAGCTCTGGGGTCCATGATCCTCTGCCTGGAGATACTTTTCCCTTGGCTCTTTCCATGAGGTAGGGTGATGTAGAGCTGACAGCCTGCATCCAAATCAGATGCATGTAAATGAAAATCTTGGTGTGTGTGTAAACCTGGACAAGTCGATTCATTTCCTCTGAGCTGCACTCATTCAATCCACAGGTTTTTATCAAGCACCAATTATGTGTCAAATATTGTGGCAGGTGCTAGGGAGACAGCTAAAAGAAAGATAGACACATCTGTGACACCTGGAGCTCACAGTCCAGTGGGAGAATTAAAAACCATTTCTATGTCCCTGCACAATATGCTTGTTAAGAAGCTTGACAAGTGACACAAATAATTTAAACCTATTTATTCCACTTAGGGCACCTCCCCTAAACATACATTCTTAGCTTAAAAAAAAATCTCCAAACATGAATATCCCATCATTATAAGGAATGCATAATTAGGAGAAATGATTCTATAATGACTTAATTTTATTAAGAGGCACAGAGACATCCATTGTTGAATTCTGGCAGAGGGAGGTGGGGAGTTTTGCATGTGCAACTCCTCATTCCTCTTGAATAATCCCTTGATGCTACACTGACAGTTTACTGTCCCTGGAGATGTTCTGTCACTGTGCCAATTCTGCTTTGTCTGAACTGACCCTTTACCCACTGGAGAGGCAATCTAATATAGGGGCAAGCCTTTGGAGTGAGGGAGACCCCAATTCTGCAACCCCTTGTTGTATGATCTTGGAAAGTGATTCACCCTCTTAAGAGCTTTGCTCACCTCCTCTGTAGAACAGGGATAATAGTTTCTTTACTAGATAGGTGTCAGGTTTAAGAAAACAAGAAAAGCAAAGCTTGCACACTGGCCCCTAGATATGATTTAACTTGTTAACAGAGTAGGTTTTTTTGATTAATTTTTTTACAGAGCCTCAAGCTGTCGCCCTGGGAAGAGTGCCGTGGCATTACAGCTCATAACAACCTCTAACTCCTGGGCTTAAGCGATTCTCTTGCCTCAGCCTACCAAGTAGCTGGGACTACAGGTGCCCACCACAATGCTTGGCTATTTTTCGGTTGTAGTTGTCATTGTTGTTTGGTAGGCCTGGGCTGGATTTGAACCCACCAGCTCTGGTGTATGTGGCTGGCGCCTTGGCCACTTGAGCAACAGGCGCCGAGCCCAAAAGAGTATTTTTTATTTATTTTATTTTTAAATTAATTATTATTATTTATTTATTTATTTATTTTTTTGAGACAGAATCTCACTTTGTCACTATGGATAGAGTGCCATAGCTTCATAGCTCACAGCAACTTTAAACTCTTGGGCTGAAGTGAACCTCTTGCCTCAGCCTCTGGAGTAGCTGGGACTACCGGCACCCACCACAACACCTGGCTAATTTTTCTATTTTTAGTAGAGATGGGGTCTCAGTCTTGTGTAAGCTGGTCTTGAACTCCTGAGCTCAAGCAATCCACTTGTGTCTGCTTCCCAAAGTGCTAGGAGTGAGCCACAGTACCTGGCTGTCAACAGAGTACTTTTAAAAATTATGAATTCATTTTAAGATTTGGGGGAATTCCTAGCCTAAGCAAGAGAGAGGCCCTGTCTCTACTAAAAATAAAAACAATTAGCGGGGCATGGTGGTACTCACCAGCTACTCAAGAGGCTAAAGCAGGGGGATTTCTTGAGCCCAGAAGTTTGAGGTTGCTGTGAACTAGGCTGAGGCACAGAATGAGACTGTGTCAAAAAAAAAAAAAAAAAAAAAAAAAAATGGGGGCTCATTGCCTCTAGCTCAGTGTCTAGGGCACTAGCCACATACATCAGGGCTGGTTCAAACCCAGCGTGGGTCTGTTAAAACAAGATGACAACTACAACAACAAAAAAATTAGCCAGGAGGCGCCCATAGCCTAGTGGGTAGGGCACCAGCCACATACACCGAGGTTGGCGGGTTTGAACCCAGCCTGGGCTTGCTAAACAACAATGACCACTGCAACAACAGGTGGCATCTGTGGCTCAGTCCATAGGGTGCCGGCCCCAAATACAGAGGGTGGAGGGTTCAAACCCGGCCCCAGCCAAACTGCAACAACAACAACAAAAATAGCCGGGCATTGTGGTGGGTGCCTGTAGTCCCAGCTACTTGGGAGGCTTGGGCAAGAGAATTGCCTAAGCCCAGGAGTTGGAGGTTGCTGTGAGTTGTGTGATGCCACGGCACTCTACCAAGGGTGATAAACTGAGACTCTGTCTCTATAAAAAAAAAAACAACTGCAACAACAACAAAAATAGCTGGGCATTGTGGCAGGCACCTGCAGTCCACGCTACTTGGAAGGCTGAGGCAAGAGAATCGCTTCAGCCTAAGAGTTTGAGGTTGCTGTGAGCTGCAATGCCGCGGCACTCTACCGAGGACAACACAGTGAAACTCTGTCTCAAAAAAAAAAAAAAAAAGAATAGAAAATGGGGGAGGGAGGTGCCTGTGGCTCAAGAAATAGGGCACCGGCCCCATATACCAGAGGTGGTGGGTTCAAACCCAGCCCCAGCCAAAAAAACTACCAAAAAAATAAAATAAAAGATTTAGTTAAACAAAAAAAATGGGAGAAATTAGAAATAAAAATTCAAATATGAGGCATTACTGGCCAGGCTATCACTGCTGGTAAGCAGTTATTGTCCCTCATCTAGCCAGTGCTTCGACCCTCCAGCCACCACAGTCCCTCCTTGCAAGGGCAAGTTCTTAGTGAACATTCCAGGCATGAGTGTGCAACCCCTCCATATAGTGCCTGGCACAGAGTGAACATCCAATCAACTTTAACTACTATTAGTCATATTGTTTCTATCAAGGAATCAACTGGTACCAGCACAGCTTCTATGTTTTGCAGGTAACTAAAGATAAGACATGAACATGGAAGGGTAGGAAAACTTGGAATTCATGGTAAAACAGGACATGTGTGGCTTAGAGCCAGCCAACAGCCTGGCTGTGTGGCCTTGGACCATTAGTCGACCCATATGTTCAGTGGGGTTTTGGTGGCGGGTCCAAGGTCCAATGTAATCGGACAGGTCCCAGATCAATTAGTGAGCCTCCCATCCCCCAATCTCAGGCACTCCCTAAGGTCTTGCTCTGGGGACCTCCCTTCCCTCCAGGGATCTTTCAGTGCTACTTTCTCTCTGTGCATCACCCAAACCTATGTTTTTCTTAAGAAAGAGTCAAAACAACATTGGCGCTGACCAGGGCCACAGTGAGGAGACTGGCAAGCAGAGGGTCAATTTTTTCATCCGTAAAATGGGAATGATAATAATAGCATTTGCCTGATAGGGTTGTTGGGACATTGAGGTGTTAACGTGATTAGAACAGTGGTTGGCACCTAAGAAGTGCTCAGTGAGTGTCAATTCTTATTAAGAATGAAGGTTGAGGCCAGGTGCAGTGGCCCACCTCTAATCTTAATGCTTTGGGAGGTGTAGGCCAGAGGATCACTCAAGGTTAGGAGTTGAAACCAGCCTGAGCAAGAATGAGACCCCATTGCTAAAAAAAAAAAAAAAAAAAAAAAAAAGGAAGAGAAGAAGAAAAAGAAAAAGTAGTCAGGCATGGTAGCACACACCCGGTGTCAGGTAAGGGTGGCACGCCCTTACCTCAAGAGGCTGAGGTAAGAGGCCCTCTCCAGTCCAAGCACTTGAAGCTGCAGTGAGCTAGGATGACAGTATTATACTCCAACTTGGGCAACAGAGCGAGACCTTGTCTTAAAAAAAAAAAGGATGGCTGAACACAGTGGGTGGTTCATGCCTATAATCCAAGCACTCTGGGACAGCAAGTCAGGTGGATCACTTGAGCTCAAGAGTTCAAGATCAGCCTGAGCAAAAGTGAGATCCCTGTCTCTACTGAAAACATAGAAAAACTAGCTGGGGAGGCCAAGGTGGGTGGCTCATGCCTATAATTCCAGCATTTGGAAGGCCAAGATGAATGGATTGCCTGAGCTCACAGGTTTGAGATCAGCCTGTGCCAGAGCAAGACCTTATCTCTAAAAAAAAGCCAGGCATTGTGGTGGGCACCTGTAGTCCCAGCTACTTGGGAGGCTGAGGCAAGACAATCGCTTGAGCCCAGGAGTTTGAGGTTGCTGTGAGCTATAATGCCACAGCACTCTACTAATGGTGACAAAGTGAGACTCTGTCTCAAGAAAAATAAAAAAAGAAAGAAAAACTAGCTGGGCATGTGGTAGGTGCCTATAGTCCCAGCTACTCAGGAAGCTGAGGCAGGAGGATCACTCAAGCCCAAGACTTTGAGGTTGCTGTGAGCTGTGACACCAAGGCACTCTACCCAGAGTGACTGAGTGAGACTCTGTTTCTTCTTCTTTTTTTTAGAGACAGAGTCTCACTTTATCGCCCCTGGTAGAGTGCCATGGCGTTACAGCTCACAGCAACCTCCAACTCCTGGGCTTAGGTGATTCTCTTGCCTCAGCCTCCTGAGTAGCTGAGACTACAGGTGCCTGCCACAACGTCCAGCTATCTTTTTTGTTGCAATTTGGCCGGGGATGGGTTCAAACCTACCACCCTTGGTATATGGGGTTGGCACCCTACCCACTGAACCACAGGCGCCGCCCAGTTCTAGGGGTTTTTTTGTTTTCATATTTTTACATCTCCAAAATTGAGGCACATCTAATCAATGGAAGGTCGATTTTTAAGTCAATATAGTTCTTTTCTTTCTTAGGGGCACAAAATGACGGCATATGTCATCTTTAGTGGTGTCCTAGGAGTAAAGAGCTACAGTGTACAAAACACCCCAGGCACAGTGCTGCCATGTCATGAGCCCTTAGGTTACGCTCATGATCTTCAGCATCGCCAGCACATTCCAGGTTGGCCATGGTGGAACGATCAGCTTTTTTTTCTTTCTTTTCATTTTCTCGCTGACACCTGCTGACCTGCATTTGGTCCCCAGCTTGATGGGCACATGGCAAATGCAGTCAGGGAGAGGAAAAGAGAGGGCTCAGGATGGGAAGAGAAAGACGTTTTATAATACACTAAGATATTCAAAGAGGAGGAGCCAGTTTCTTTTTTATTTTTTAAATAACAAAAAAGTCCCTGCTGGAAGCCAGAGTTATATATATGCCAAACAGGCCAGGAAACCCAGCAGGCCTCCTGGAGCTGGCAACAGGGGCATTGTGTCCAGGCCACTGGCTGGCTGAGGGGGCATTGTTAGGGCCTGGCCCTGTCTGAGAAGAGAGGGCTGGAGGGGGCTGGGGGAGCATGTTCCCATGACTCCCTGGGGAGTAACAACAATCAGGGCCAGCTGGGAAGCCCTGCATGCCAGGGGCTGGGTGGGCAGGCGGCAGGCCCAGAGGGGCCATGGAGGGCAGTGGGGGGCTAAAGAGGCAGGGGGGCAAGGCCTAAGAAGGAGAGATATGGGAGTCATTCATTGTTCCCCTCTCCATCACCCCTACCTCCGTGTCTTTCTCCAAAGTACACTCAGATCTGTCCACTTTTCTCTACCTCTGTCACCACCTGCCACCCTCGATCCTGGTCGAGGCCGTCACAGACTCTCACCTAATCTACCACATGGCTTCCTCACGGGGATTCATGCTGCCATCCTGGCCCCCTACACTCTGTTCTCCACATGAAACTGGAAGGGTCTTCCCAAAACGTAACTCACATTACTCCCCTGTCTAAACCTACCAAACGCTGCCCACAACAATAAGAAGAAAGCCCAAACCTCTTTCCCTAGCTCATGGAGCCACCTGATGGACCCAGCTAGCCTCTCCTCTCAGGGAGCTCCACCCCTACACTGCTTAGCCAGGCTGGCCCCTTTCTGGGCCTTGGAACGCTTTCAGCTGTGCCCGCCTCAGGACCTATACACTTTCATATTCATGAGCCAGTCTTCCTTCCTAGACCATGAACCTAGGCGGGCAGGAAGTGGCTTCTTTCACTGCTGAATTCTGCCCTCTGCTGTCAGTGGGCACTGGGTAAGAACTCAGCCAACATTAGCTATTACTTTATAATTCCTGTGCTCAGGGCCTGGCAAACATGAACAGGTGCTGCATGGTGGGGTTGGGAAGGCTACTCCTTTGAATCTGGGATCCACCAGACCCCAAGTTCCATTAATTTTCTAAATCACAAATCTAAAAAATATTTTGATAACCATTTCAACATTCAGCGAATTGGTTTTTTTCTAATCCCATGTATTTTTTTTACTGGGTTTTGGAAATAGCCAGTGAAGGGTTGATAGGTTTCACCAGATGCCGAAGGGGTTCATGACACACATTTTAAAAAAGACACTCAGCCGGGCGCAGTGGCTCACACCTATAATCCCAGCACTTAGGAGGCCGAGGTGGGTGGATTGCCTGAGCTCACGAGTTCGAGACCAGCCTTGCTAGAGCAAGACCCCTATCTCTAAAAAAATACCTGGGCATTGTGGTGGGCGCTTGTAGTCCCAGCTACTCAGAAGGCTGAGGCAAGAGAATCCCTTGAGCCCAAGAGTTTAAGGTTGCTGTGAGTTAAGATGCCATGGCACTCTACTGAGAGTGACCAAGTGAGACTCTGTCTCAAAAACAAAAGCAAACAGGGCGGCACCTGTGGCTCAAGGAGTAGGGCGCCGGCCCCATATGCCAGAGATGAGGGGTTCAAACCCGGCCCTGGCCAAAAACTGCAAAGAAAAAAACCCAAAACTAAACCAAAAAAACTCTAAAAAGGATGTCCTTAAAGAGCTGATGTGTGGTCTGGCCCTGATCCTTCCCCTCAGCTGCTATCCAGCCCACAAGAAGAAGATAAAAAGAGAAGTCGGAAATGCAATGAGAACGTGTTTCTGACACAGACTCTGCGACCTGCATTTCAATTCGGCCTGGTTTCTGTTTTGTTTATTAAATCCCAACACCTACAGCAGCTCTGAGCACAGAGTTCTGGCACAGAAAACAGGGGGCCCTGCATCTGAAGCCCTTTCTCAAAACAACACTTAGAAGAGAATGCTCTCTTTAAGGCTAAAGTAAGATACTTTCTCGTCCTGTGAATCTAGAACAAGACAGTGTGAGGGAAAAAAATAACATTTCTTTTTATAACTACCCTCTAATTGGTCAAAGAAAGTAACCCATCTGAAGTCACAGACTGTGGTGACGCAGGGTTCATTTGGGCGATGGCTTAGGAAGGAGTAGGGTTCAAAGCTGGATTCTTTTTTTTTTTTTTTGTAGAGACAGAGTCTCACTTTACTGCCCTCGGTAGAGTGCCATGACGTCACAGGACTCACCGCAACCTCTAGCTGTTGGGCTTATGCGATTCTCTTGCCTCAGACTCCTGAGCAACTGGGACTACAGACGCCCGCCACAATGCCCGGCTAGTTTTTGGTTGCAGTTTGGCCGGGGCAGGGTTTGAACCCGCCACCCTCGGTATATGGGGCTGGTGCCCTACTCACTGAGCTACAGGCACCGCCCCAAAACCTGATTCTTACAAACCCAAAATGCACTCACAGCGGGGTAAAAGTGAACAGTGTAGAAGGAACCCTGTTGCCAGGATCCTTCCTGGAACCCCAGTGAAGAAGGCTGGAGCAGCAGTATCAAACGAGGCAGCTTCCTGGCAACTCTGCCTGTGAGTCACTTCTCTCACATGGGCTCACTTAACATCTCTAATTTGGGATCTGAGCAGCAGAAGGGCCCCACATTCACTCCAGTCTGTGCTTCCCCTTTCACTTGGAGTTCTGTGGCCTGAATGTTGGGTGCCACCTACTGCAAGGCTCAGGACATCTAGGTTGGTTCATCTTCACACTGAACACATGGAGGATCTGCCCAGGTTATTAGAGGAGGGTAGGGGGACAGGCTCAAGGAAAGGACTCATTTACATATCAGATTATTGATCAAAGAGAAACCAAACACACAGAGGACCAGGAGGAAATGCCAAAGAGTTGAGATGATCTTGCAATTTAAAGGTTTCTCTTACAACAAAGATAGGTTGACTATGCATTGATTATCTCCGGAAGGCTATACTAGAAAGTGCTAACAGTTGGGGCGCCTGGGGGTGGCAATATGGGGGTAGGAGGGAACCGGACCTTTCCCTGTGATACAGTTTTATAACCGTTTGAGTTCTGTACTATGTATATATGTAAGTGATTTTAAAAAAT
The DNA here is from genome assembly GCA_963574355.1 of Loris lydekkerianus. Classification (NCBI taxonomy): domain Eukaryota; kingdom Metazoa; phylum Chordata; class Mammalia; order Primates; family Lorisidae; genus Loris; species Loris lydekkerianus. Next base: position 21,453 of record CAUYPK010029016.1, read on the forward strand.
TTTTTTTACAATCTTGCATGTCAAAAGACTTAACAGGATTATAGCAGATGCTTAATAAACACAAATCAAACCACTGTGCTGTATAAGGAAATAGCATTTAGGAGCTGCCAGTGCCTACTGTGTGCCCAGGCCCTTTGGCCATCCCCATTATGCAGATCTTAGAAAATGGAGGGTCCTCTAGCTAGGAGCAGAGTGAGATACCTCCCAGGTCTGTGGGGAGCCACAGCCAGAGAGACCACACCACCTTCCTCCCTGGAGTGTGCAGTTGGAGGCACCAGATGCTCTGGCAGAATCCGCAGAGATGCCATCTGTGAGGGAAACCTATTCTTAGAGAGCAGAGACAGTCCATAGTGGAGATGGCCAACCTCCAGCAGCAGTGGGGGCACTTAGGGAGGGCAGCTGGCCAAGGCTTTACCTCCAGCTGGGAGGCAGGACAGGCTAAAGGAGGCTGTACTCAGTTCAGGACCATACTTCCTCCTTCTACATTTGGTCACTGTATTAGAAGTAACAGCAACATTTATTAAGTGCTCACTTTGTGTTGCGTCATTTAATCCTCCAGACCACCCAGTAAGGTATGTGTATCACAATGCCTACTTTACAGATGAGGAAACAGAGGCACAGAATTACTGAGTTGCTCACCCAGGGAAATGGTGAGGTCAGAGCTTGAGGCCAGGCACTCTGGATCCAGAGCCTATGTCCTTAACCACTACGCAATACTGGCTCTTACCTGCTGCACCACAAGCCCCCCAGTAGCAGACCTAAAACAGGTATTTGAATGCAAGCACTTCATATGAGAAGTGGCTGCAGGAAGCAGGGGTAGAGGCATGAGGAAGGGAGACGGATGAGGGGAGACAGGGAAGGGGTTATCAAGCAAGTTGCCACCGTGGGCAGTCGGAGCTCAGTACTGCCGGGGAGCTCTGGGAGCCAGTGCAGAACACATACCTGGGGTCATCCTGGGGTCATCCCATTTCGGGCTGCAGGCTCTGGGATGGGATATTTATCAGCCATTGGTTCAGGGCTTTTCCAGGGATGTGTTAATCCCCCAGCACCTGAGGCCAATGCGGGGTAGCAGGACAAGCACCGGTAACAAGTGTTCTCGGCAGAAAGACACACAAGTGGCAACTGGAGTAGTTGGCTGGTGTGCACTGACACCGTAAGTTAGAGTGGATGTAGGCAGGGCACCCCGTCATCTGCTATAAACCCTGTTTGGTGAGGGCCAGCCTCCTGCTCCTTCTAACTTCCACAGAGTAAGTTAAAGATCTTCAAAATCACCTACTCCCATCTTGCAGTAAAAGGTTGCGGCTGAGACTTAATCGTTTGCATTAACCTGGATGGAATTGAAGTACATTCCTCTTCTTCTCCTTTTTTTTTTTTTTTGGAGAGACAGTCTCACTTTATCGCCCTCAGTAAAGGGCTGTGACATCACACTGCTCACAGCAACCTCCAACTCCTGGGCTTAGGCAGTTCTCTTGCCTCAGCCTCCTGAGCAGCTGGGACTATAGGCGCCTGCCACACGCCCAGCTATTTTTTTGTTGCAGTTGGGCCGGGTCTGAGTTTGAACCCACCACCCTCGGTATATGGGGCCAGTGCCCTACCCACTGAGCCACAGGCGCCGCCCTGAAGTACACTGTTCTTAGTGAAGTATCACAAGAATGGAAAAGCAAATATCCCGTGTATTCAATACCAGTAGATGATCTGATACACACCCACATAAAAGAAAAAGTCAATTCAAGTTGGGGCGAGGGAGAATGAGGGACAGGGAGAGGGGCTGGGGGTGGGGATTGGTATGCTCTCAATGGGCACAATGTAAGGGTACTGGCACACCTTTCAGGTGCGTGACACAACCACAAGAGGGACTCTACCTAACATATGCAAATATCGTAACCTAGTTGTTTGTATCCTCACATTAAACTGAAAGAAAAAAAAGGGTTGTGGTTAAGAACAATGCTTGTAGAATCAGACATAATCCCACCTCAATTACAGCTCTGTGACTCATTTGTCCCGTGGGATAATAATGATTGGCAGGGAGAAACGCAGATTCTCAGACCCAGTATCAGGCCCACTGAATCAGAATCTAAATTTTATTTGGATAAGATCTCCAGTGACTCATGTGTACATTTCTATTAGTGAATTCAAGTATATTAAAAGTGTACTGGGTGGCGCCTGTGGCTCAGTGAGTAGGGCGCCGGCCCCATATACCGAGGGTGGCGGGTTCAAACCCAGCCCAGGCCGAACTGCAACCAAAAAATAGCCGGGCGTTGTGGTGGGTGCCTGTAGTCCCAGCTGCTTGGGAGGCTAAGGCAGGAGAATCGTGGAAGCCCAAGAGCTGGAGGTTGCTATGAGTCCTGTGACATCACGGTACTCCACCGAGGGCGGTAAAGTGAGACTGTCTCTACACACACACAAAAAAAAAAGTGTACCTACTAAACCAAGGATCTCCAATTGGTAGCTCATACACTGAATTCTCCTAGAGACTTGTTTTTTTTTTTTTTTGAGACAAAGCCTCAAACTGTCATCCTGGGTAGAGTTCTGAGGTGTCACAGTTCACAGCAACCTCAACTCCTAGGCTTAAGTGATTCTTTTGCCTCAGCCTCCCAAGTACCTGGGATTACAGGTGCCTGCCGCAACACCTGGCTATTTTTTGGTTGCAGCCGTCATTGTTGTTTGGCAGGCCTGGGCTGGATTCGAACCCACCAGCTCTGGTGTATGTGGCTGGTGCCTTAGCTACTCCAGGCGCCCAACCTGGAGACTTGTTTTGACTTTTCCAGCTTGGTGGTTTAAAAACATCAGACTGGCACACAAGACTCCAGTTTCCCATGTCTCCATCACTCCCTACTGCATAGCACCCTTAACACTTCCATTTATGCTACTACAGGCCCCTGCAGGCATTTGAGTTTACACCTCCCTCTGGCTCAGATCCTTTAACTAGCTAACATTTGCATAGTATGGCTTAGGTTTCTAAATTTGAAGCAAGGCACTGAAATCAGACAGATTGAGTTTCAAATCCTGATTTGGGGGTCATATGTGTTATATTACCTTGGCTAAATTACTCCCCTCTCTGATCTCACTTTCCACACCTGTAAAATGGGGATCAAAACATATACCTGCAAGGTTATTGCATGGATTGAAAATAACATGTACAAAGCACCCAGGAGGAAGTAGGAGGTCACTAAACAGAAGTAATTAGTAGTAGTGGCAGCAGCTGTAGCTGTATTAGCCTAATGTGGATACCAGGTATTATGATTATTCCCATTTTATGATAAAATGGAAGATCTGAGATATCTAGAACCTTCCCCAAGGTTACACGGTGGTGTAGTAAGGACTCAAACTCATGTCCTCTAGCTCTAGATCTGCACCGTCCACTAGAATCTTCTGTGAGGACACAGGTATTACATAACTGTGTTACTCATCTGGTAGCCACTATCCACATGTGGCTACTGAGCACTGGAAACATGGCTGGTCCAAGCTGAGGTGTGCTGTATAAAACACGCACCTGATTTTAAAGACTTAATACACACAAAAAAATAAGAGTATAAAACATCTAATTAAATTTTTGTTAATTATGTTGAAATAATAACATTTTAAGGCCAGGCACAGTGGCTCATGCCTGTAATGTTAGCACTCTGGGACGTTGAGGCAAATGATGGCTTGAGTTCAGGAGTTCAAGACCAGCCTGAGAAAGAGCAAGACCCTGACTCTACTAAAAATAGAAAAAACTAGCTGAAAATCATGGCAGCCACCTGTAGTCATAGATACCTGGGAAGATGAGGCAAGAGGATTGCCTCAAGAGCCCAAGAGTTTGAGGTTGCAGTGAGCTATGATAATGCCATGGCACTCTACCCAGGACAACAGAGTGAGATTCTATCTCAAAAAAAAAAAAAAAAAAAAAGGAAAGAAAAAAATAATAACATTTTAGAAATATTGAGTTTATATTGGGTTTATATATAATACATATATATTATATATGTGTGTATGTATATATCTCATTAAGATTAATCTCACCTGGATCTTTTTACTTTTTTGTTTTTTAGAGACAGAGTCTCACTTTGTCACCCTTAGTAGAGTGCCGTGGCGTCACAGCTCACAGTAACCTCTAGCTCTTGGGCTTAGGTGATTCTCTTGCGTCAGCCTCCTGACTAGCTGGTACTACAGGTGCCCGCCACAACGCCCGGCTATTTTTTTGTTGTAGTTTGGCTGGGGCCGGGTTTGAACCTGCCACCCTCAGTATATGGGGCCGGTGCCCTACTCACTGAGCCACAGGTGCCGCCCTTCTTTTTACTTTTTAACATGTAAATGAAAAAATTTACTTCCATAACTCGCATTGTGTTTCTACTGACAGTGGAGCTTTAGAACTTCTCTGATAGAACAAAACCTGAGATAAAGAACTTAATATTTTGTTTAAAGTAAGGGGAACTTTGTGATATAACAATAGTCTGAGAAAGAATGTACCCACCAGAAAGAGACCTCAGGACCTTCCTTAGAGCTCAGTGACCCCTAAGGCCCTGAGAGAGGTGCGACTCACCCCATCTCACAGAAGTCAGCAGCATACACAGCTGGAACCAAGCCCGAGACTTCTCAGCCTTATTCCACCACTTGTTCCACCATTCAAGAGTACCTACTGGGATGTGGACATCAGTACTTTTACTTGGGCCCCTGGAACCCTGGGATAACACACGTTGAGTCTGAGGCCAGTGACCTTGAGAAGGTGATATCCTCTAGGAGGGTTTCCTGAGCCAAACCCCGAGCTGCAGCTGACACTGCCTGGAGCCTACTCAGGTGGAGAAGCCCTCCACAGTCACCTCGGGACTGCATTACTTGGAGGGGCGGCTCTTGTTATAGATGAGGAAGTCTGAGATGTCGTGCCACACGTTGCTGTCCTGGTAGAGGTAGGTCATGGAAGACTGCAGCGAGGGCTGCAGCGTGGGCCGGTGATACTCAAAGAGCCACAGGACCAGCCCCCACACCACTGCAGTTAACATCGGGAACAGGTCCCGCTTGGGCTCAGGGATGTAGCCCTTCTCCACACCCAAGCGGCACAGGGCAAACAGGACACGAGACAACAGGTACATGTTGATCTGCAGGGAGAGGATAACAGGGATTACCGGTGGGTGCAGCCACCTTCTGCCCACCCATTCCCTCACACTGATCAGTGTTCCTCCAAGTTGATGTGCCAAGAGAGCTTGAGGTATATGTAGCAGACATTTATTTATTTTTTGTTGAAACTGAGTCTCACTCTGTCACCCTGGGTAGAGTGCTGTAGCATCATCATAGTTCACAATAATCTCAAACTCTTGGGCTCAAGTGATCCTCCCGCCTTAGCCACTCAAGTAGCTAGGACTACAGGAGCTGTCACCACACCTGACTTGACTTCCCTTCCCTTCCTTTTCTTTTTTTGTCTTAGAGTCTCTGTCACCCTGGATAATGCCATGACAACATAGCTCACAGTAAAATAGCTCACAACAACCTCAAACTCTTGGGCTCAAGTGATCCCAAGCCTCAGCCTCTTGAGTAGCTAGGATTATAGGCACCTGCCACAATACCTGGCTTGTTTTTTCTATTTTATTTATTTTGAAGACAGAGTCTCACTTTCTTACCCCTGGTAGAGTGCTCACGGCAACCTCAAACTCCTGGGCTTAAGTGATCCTCTGGCCTCAGCCTTCCAAATAGCTGGGATTACAGGCACCCGCCAAAACACTTGGCTATTTTTTAGAGATGAGGTCTCCCTCTTGCTCAGGCTGGTCTCCAACTCTTGAGCTCAGGCAATCCACCCATCTTGGCCTCCCAGAGTACAAGGATGACAGGCATGAGCCACTAGTGCCTGGCCTTTTTTTCTATTTTTATTAGAGATAGGGTCTTGCTGGTCTCAGGCTGGTCTCGAACTCCTGAGTTCAAGCAATTCACGTGCCTCAGCCTCCCAGAGTGCTAGGGAGTGTAGGTGTAAGCCACTCTGCCCAACCTTGTAACAGACATTTTAATATTTAATATTACTGTTTATGTCTTTTCTTCTTCTTCTTTTTTTTTTTGAGACAGACCCTCACTTTGTTGCCCTTAGTAGAGTGCCATGGCGTCATAGCTCACAGCAACCTCAAACTCTTGGGCTCAAGCGATTCTCTTGCCTCAGCCTCCTGAGTAGCTGGAACTACAGGCACCCCCCCACAACGCCTGGCTATTTTTAGAGATGAGATCTCGCTTTGGCTCAGGCTGGTCTCAAATCCATGAGCTCAGGCAATCTGGCCTCCCAGAGTGCTAGGATTACAGGCATGAGCCACCGTGCCTGGCCCTCTTTTATTATTCTTTTTCATTAGAAATTAAAAACAAATGAGGCTAGGAGTGGTGGCTTATGCCTGTAACCCCAGCATTCTGGGAGGCCAAGGAGGGAGGATTGCTTGAGGTCAAGAGTTCAAAACCAGGCGGAAACGTAGCTCAGTGGTAGGGCACCAGCCACAGACACCAAGGGTGGTAGGTTCGAACCCGGCCCAGGCCAGCTAAACAACAACAAATGCAACCAAAAAAAAAAAAAAAAATAGCCAGGCATTGTAGCAGATACCTGTAGTCCCAGCTACTTGGGAGGCTGAGGCAAGAGGATTGCTTAAGCCCAAGAGTTTGAGGTTGCTGTGAGCTGTGATGCCACCACACTCTACCCAGGGTGACAGCTTGAGACTCTGTCTCAAAAAAAAAAAAAAAAAAAGGGCGGCACCTGTGGCTCAGTGAGTAGGGCCCAACCCCATATACTGAGGGGGTTTAAACCTGGCCCTGGCCAAACTGCGACAAAAAATAGCCGGGCATTGTGGCGGGCGCTTGTGGTCCCAGCTACTGGGGAGGCTGAGGCAAGAGAATCGCCTAAGCCCAGGAGCTGGAGGTTGCTGTGAGCTGTGATGGCACAGCACTCTACCAAGGGCAATAAAGTGAGACAGGTACAGAGGTAAGAGTTGGGGTTGAAGAAGATGAACTCTTGGACCCTTCCCTGCCCGAGGTCTGTGATTTTCCAGTCCTTGTGTGATCTTGGGAAGGTCACTTCCCCTCAGATTCTCCATCTGTCAACCAAGTAGCTTGATGAAGTTCCATAATTTCAAAAATTAAAGTATGTACTACTCTCTGGGGCAAAGTTTTTATGCAAAAAACCACTCTCTAGGGCAGTGTCTGTGGCTCAGTCGGTAGGGCGCTGGCCCCATATACCGAAGGTGGCGAGTTCAAGCCCAGCTCTGGCCAAACTGCAACAGAAAAATAGCCGGGCATTGTGGTGGGTGCCTGTAGTCCCAGCTACTCGGGAGGCTGAGGCAAGAGAATCGCCTAAGCCCAGGAGCTGGAGGTTGCTGTGAGCTGTGATAGCACAGCACTCTACCAAGAGCAATAAAATGAGACTTTGTCTCTACAAAAAAAAAAAAAAAAAAAAAAAGAGTTCAAAACCAGCCTGAGAAAGAGCGAGACCTTATCTCTACAAAAAATAGAAAACTTAGCCAGGTGCAGTGATGCATGCCTCCAGTCCCAGCTGCCTGGAAGGATGAGGGAGGAACATCACTTGAGTCCAGTCCAGCTAGGCTGACACCACTGCCTTCCAGACACGATGGTAGAGTGAGACCTTGTTTCCAAAAATAAAGTAAAATACAAGTAGCATTTAATTTCATCATTCATTATTATCCTTCCCTAAAAAAGGGAATTTTAAGCCAGAAAAGGACACGTCACAGACTTTTTTTTTTTTTTGACAGAGTCTCACTATGTCACCCTCAGTAGAATGCGATGGCATCACAGCTCACAGCAGCCTCAAACTCTTGGGCTTAAGTGATTCTCTTCCCTCAGCTTCCCAAGTAGCTTGAACTATAGGAGCCTAGTACAACGCCCGGCTATTTTTTTGTTGCATTTGTCATTGTTATTTAGCAGGCCCAGGCCAGGTTCGAACCTGCCTGCCTCTGTGTATGTGGCCAGTGTCCTAACAACTGAGTTATGGGCATTTTTTTTTTTCTTAAAGACTAGTCGAGTGAAGCAGTGGGAGTGGAGAAGGAACAAATGAATCTGTAACTGGTTGTGATCAATTAGTTGTAAACACTACTGCAGTTGGACCAGCCATAAGAGATAATTCTTGGAGTTTAGTGTTTTCTTTTACTGTAGGGTCATTTTTTCCCTCATTTCACTAGAGAGTTGTTTGTTTGTTGTTTTTTTGTAGAGACAGAGTCTCACTGTATCACCCTAGGTAAAGTGCCGTGGCATCACACAGCTCACAGCAACCTCCAACTCCTGGACTTAGGTGATTCTCTTGCCTCAGCCTCCCAAGTACCTGGGACTACAGGCACCCGCCACAACGCCCGGCTATTTTTCTGTTGCAGTTTGGCCAGAGCTGGGCTTGAACGCGCCACCCTTGGTATATGGGGTCAGCGCCCTACCGACTGAGCCACAGACACTGCCCTAGAGAGTGGTTTTTTGCATAAAAACTTTGCCCCAGGGAGCAGTACATACTTTAATTTGGGGAATTATGGAACTTCATCAAGCTACTTGGTTGACAGATGGAGAATCTGAGGGGAAGTGACCTTCCCAAGATCACACAAGGACTGGAAAATCACAGACCTCAGGCAGGGAAGGGTCCAAGAGCTCATCTTCTTCAACCCCAACTCTCACCTCTGTACCTGATCTAGGGCCCACATCCCAGGCCCCCCACCCCCACCCTCCAGGGAATATCTTTACCTGGCTGTTGATGTTGTTGTTGTCTCCAAACACCAGGATGCCCCCGATGAAAGCAGCCAGGAAGGAGTGAAATTGGTAGGTCTTGCCCTGCATGTAGGACTGCAGGGCACAGAGACCCTTGTAGGTAAACACAAAGCAGGCCAGTTTACTGGAGTGGGTGTACGTGGCCTGCAGGATGGCCCAAAGCTTCTCCCGGAGGCTGCACAGAAACAGGGAGTCCCTCATGAGAACAGGCCCAGTTGTTCCAACAGCAAAACTGTACCAGCCACGCAGCTCATGGCCAATGCTCATTCCATCCAGGCCTCTACCCACCATGTCCTCCGGGGCCTTGACTCAACACCATCTCTTCAGAGAAGCCTTCTCTGATCACCCTACAGAAAACAATACCCATCACATACCATCCTCTGACCCTACTTTTCTTTTCCGTATCACCAGCTGACATCTACATGCTTGTTTATTATCTTCCCTGACCTTTGTCCTACCCAAGGACAAGTTACTGAAGAGTGGTATCTACATCTAGCTTATTTAGCCTCAGGACCCACAACAGGGCTTGGCACATAGTAGATGTTCAATACATTTTTTATTCATTCATTTACTCATTTAGAGATGTGGTCTCACTATGCTCCCCAGACTGGTCTCACATTCCTGAGTTCAAGTAATACCCCCACCTTAGCCTCTGGAGTAGCTGGGGCTATAACATGAGCTACCATGGCCAACTAATACGTTTTATTTTTTTTTTAAATAAATGTGATGAAAGAAATACAAGAATGAGTGTCCACTACATGCTGGATCTGGGACACAAGTCTGTAAATAAACTGATCTACTCATCACCCTCATGGGGCTCATGTTCCAATGGCAGCAGGAAATGTGAAATAATCACAAAAGAAGGGTTGAACTTTGACCTTGAGGAAAGAGCTGATGAATGGGAAAGAGTGCATGAGGTCAAGGGGGTGGGAGGTTGCATCAGAGGCACAGGGCTCAGCACAGGAAAGGCCCTGAGAAGGGAATAAGCATGAGGAGTAAAGGAACATGTGGCCTGAGCTGAGAATGTGCGAGGAGAAGGGTTGGGGCAGAGGCTTGGGAGCTGGGCTGCTTTGTTTTTGTCTTGAGAAGTGACATTTAAGTAGAGGAGGGGATTCAGTTTATCTTTTAAGGGCCAGGCATGGTGGCTTACACCTATAATCTCAGCACTCTGGGAAGCCAAGGCGGGCAGATCGCCTGAGCTCTGGAGTTAGAAACCAACCTTAACTGGAGCGAGACTCTGCCTCTAAAAATAGCAGGGCGTTGTACTGGGCACCTGTAGTCCCAGCTACTAGGGAGGCTGAGGCAAGAGAACGGCTTGAGCCCAGGAGTCTGAGGCTGCTGTGAGCTGTGACACAAATCTCAACCCCAGGGCGACAGAGTGAGACTCTGTCTCAAAAATAAATAAATAAGGCTTGGCGCTTGTAGCTCAGCAGCTAGGGTGCCAGTCACATACACCAGGGCTGATGGGTTCAAACTCTGCCTGGGCCTGCTAAACAACAATGACAAGTATAGTAACAACAAAAAATAGCCAGGTGTTGTGGTGGGCACCTGTGGTCGCAGCTACTTGGGAGGCCAAGGCAAGAGAATTGCTTAAGCCCAAGAGTTTGGGCGACGCCAGTGGCTCAAAGGAGTAGGGCACCGGTCCCATATGCCAGAGGTGGCAGGTTCAAACCCAGCCCTGGCCAAAAACCGCAAAAAAAAAAAAAGAAAAAAGAAAAAAAAAAGTGTAAGAGTTTGAGGTTGCTGTGAGCTGTGATACTTCAGCACTCTATCGAAGGTGACATAATGAGACTCTCTCAAAAAAAAAAAAAAAAATAATAAAAAAATAAATAAATAAATAAATATCACTAGGGGGCAGCAAAGAGAAGGCAGGGAAAGGAGCAGCGTGTACTCCTCACTTCAGGAATGGCAAACTCAAGTGACCCTAAAGGAGTGAGGTGGTCCCACCAGGCCCTGTGGAATCTGCTAGGTGGGCGGGGACACCAACAGCAGTTGGTTCTCATCCTATAGCAACAAATTCTAAGGCAGGAAAGCTGGATTCTCATGTGAAATCTCCCAGTTTATAAATGTGGGCACTAATACTGCCTTTGAAACATTTCTAGAGACTGACCAACCACTCTTCTCCCTTCCACTGCCACCACTAAGACCTGAGCTACCGTCATTGCTCATTTGGATTATTGCTACAGCCTTCCAGCGCAAACCTACTTCTACCCTTGAACAGTCCCTCCTAACCTCCTGCCATACCAATTTCTTCTTAACCCAGCAGCAAATTCGTAACTTTCACACTGTTAAAACGTTAAGTCAAATAATGCATACTCCTGTTCAAAATCCTACAGTGAGGTCCTGATTAAAGAAAAAAGCCAAACTCCTTTCTAAGCTCTAAAGCTGGAGAGAACCCATGCAGGTTTCTGCTGTGACCCCAATCTTCTTTCACCTTCAGTCCCTCCACTCCAGGCACCTCCCACTCACAGGCATGATCCTTCCTCAGGACCTTTGCACAGGCTGCTCCCACAGCCTGGAACATTCTTTCCCCTGACAGCCACTTGGCCAACCCTTTCATCTCCTAATAAGTCTTTACTACAATGTTACTTTCTTATAGAGGTCACTATTTAATTTTGTAATCTGTTGCACCCAGCATCTCCGATGATCCCCTTTCCTTCTTTCTTGGCTCTATTTTTTCTTTTCTGCAGCCATATTACCTTCTAACATACCACATACTTTCCTTATTTATTATGGTTATTTTTGGCTACCCACTGATGGAACGTAAGCTCTAGGAGGGCAGGGTCATTGTTTTATTCATTGCTGTATCCCTGGCACCTAGAACAATGTCTGATTCATAACAGATACTCAATAAATATCTATAGAATGAATGAGTTCGATTTAAAAAAAATGATTTGGAGGGAATAAAACAAACAAAAAAAACCAGTATGATTCCTGTTAGATCTGTGTGAGTCTACATATATCATAACTAGGCCACACACTTTGTTTGAGAAGTGCCTTGAGGGAATAGTTACAGGAGATCAGAGGAAGGCCAAGAATCTTGAGTGAGAGAGGAAAGATGAAGGATAGGTTCCCAGAGGAAAAGATCCTTAGAGAACCAGTATGGGTTGCAGGGAGGGAAATAATGATGGGGTGAGAGAGGAAACACATTTTTGGAAGGGGACACTGCATGAGCAAATGTGGGAGATGGAACCACACATGACATGTGCACAGAATGGCAGTTGAGTTCTGTGTGCCAAGGGTGCCCCAGGGTGGACAAGGTAAAGATGTAGCTGAGGCCAGGCTGCAGAAGGCCTTAAAGGCCAGGCCTAGAAGTTAGGCTTCTTTGGAAGTCACAGGGCAGTATTAGCAGGGACAAAAGGCTCAGAGTTGGACTTTAGGAGGTGTGGCAGGGGGATAGGCTAGACTCAGTGAGGAAGGTACTGCAGCCGTGTTGGCACTAAGGGGTAACCACATTGTCTCCCAGTTTGAAAGGTATCCATAGGGGGTAGCTACCTGCCAGTCCGGAAGAGAAAGGTCATGACCAGTGAATGAGGGGCCCGGATTTTGGCTCCATAGCTGTGGAAACAGAAGAACATAGTTATTACAGCATCACTGTACCATAGTATCTTTATGGGCCCTCCCTCTGACAACTTATCCCTTCCTCATCCCTAATTCTAACACTTCTTTGGGAGAAGAAATAATGCTGGCTTTACAGTTAGATCTGGATTCAAATCTCAGCTCTGATACTTCCTGATACTGTGGGCTCAGACTTGTCATTTAACTTCTCTGAACCTTAGGTTCCCCAACTATAAATAGGGATGTTATACCTCAGAGGACTGGCTATCATTTTGATGGAAAAAGACAGTATATGTAAAAGCTCTCCACCAACCTTGCTCAACTGGGTTCATGGAGTTGCTCCTTCAGTTCCATCCTGACGTTCCCATCTTTTATTTTACTGATTTATTTTATTTCATTTTTTTAAAATTTATTTTTTTAAGAGACAGAGCCTCAAGCTGTTGCCCTGGGTAGAGTGCTGTGGCATCACAGCTCACAGCAACCGCCAACTCCTGGGCTCAAGCAATTCTCCTGCCTCTGCCTCCCCAGTAGCTGGGACCACTGGTGCCTGCCATAACTCCCAGCCATTTTTTGGTTGTAGTTGTCATTGTTGTTTGGCGGGCCCAGACTGGATTTGAACCCGCTAGCTCAGGTGTAGGTGGCTGGCGCCTTAGCTGCTTGAGCCACAGGTGCTGAGCCTTTATTATTATTATTATTTTGTTTTGTTTTGTTTTTTGAGACAGAGCCTCAAGCTGTCACCCTGGGTAGAGTGCCATGGCATTACAGCTCACAGCAACCTCCATCTCCTGGGCTTAAGTGATTCTCTTGCCTCAGCCTCCCAAGTAGCTGGGACTATAGGTGCCCGCCACAACACCCAGCTATTTTTTGGTTGCAGTTGTCATTGTTGTTTGTCAGGCCAGGGCCAGATTCGAACCTGTCAGCTCTGGGGTATGTGGCTGGTGCCTTATCCGCTTGAGCTACAGGTGCTGAGCTGAGCCTTTATTTTTTTGAGAAAGATTCTCACTTTGCCACCCTAGGAGAGTGCTGTAGCGTCATAGCTCATAGGAACCTCAAACTCTTGGGCTGAAGAGATCCTCTTGTCTCAGTCTCCTAAGTAGCTGGGACTACAGGCACCCACAACAATGCCTGGCCATTTTTAGAGAGGTCTCGCTCTTTCTGTGGCTGGTCTTGAACTCCTGAGCTCAGGCAATCTATCTACCTCAGCCTCCCAGAGTCCTAGGATTACAAGGATGACCCCCAGCCAACATTGCCATCTTTAAAAAATGTAAATCTCATCTCATCGCTCCACGTTTAAAAGCCACTGACACCTTCCTCCTACTCACAGAACAGAGCCCAGGCACCTTTTTAGCCTTGAACACACTGCAGGCCACGGCCCCTACTCCTACCAGTCATTCCAGAGGCTGAGGCAGGAGGATCACTTAAACCTTGGAGTCTGAGGTTGCTGTCAGCTAGGCTGAAGCCATGGGATTCTAGCCTGGCAACAGAGTGAGACTCTATCTCAAAATATCAATGAATAAATAAATGAAAGAAACTGGTACGCTAGCCCTGCAGGGGTCCTCAAACTTTTTAAACAGGGGGCCAGTTCACTGTCCCTCAGACTGTTGGAGGGCCAGACTATAGTTTAAAAAAAAAAAACTATAAAAAAATTCTTCTTTTTTTTTTTCTTTGCAGTTTTTGGCTGGGGCTGGGTTTGAACCCACCACCTCTGGCATATGGGGCCAGTGCCCTACTCTGTTGAGCCACAGGCGCCGCCCTGAAAAAATTCTTATGCACACTGCACATATCTTATTTTGAAGTAAAAAAAAAAAAAAAAACAGGAACAAATACAATGACACCGTCTCATGTGGCCCATGGGCCACAGTTTGAGGACCCCTGCTAAGGGCTTAACCCCAAAAAGTACCTGATCTGGCTGAGATGGTCCTCTGAGATTACACAAAGTGGGAGTGGGAGCAGGTACAAAGTTGGCATTGGGCAATGCCTGCTGGCACCAGGGCCTGTGTGATTCTTATTCATTCTTGCTTTGCCCTGTGAATAGCTTGGCAAAGGGGCCACTATCATTACCTCAGGGTCCATCTCACCTTGGTCTTATCTCAGTGGCTGATATAATCTGGCTAGATCCCATGGGAACCAGTTTCTACTGGATTTTGAGTGGCCACAGAAGCCAAGAGTCTGGCATTGGTTTGATTTCTGGCTCAACAACTCAGCCTTGACCAAGTGATGTGACTGTGAGCAATGGGTTTACCTCTGAGCCAGTCTTTTCATCTGGAAAGTGGAGACAATGGCAATTCCTACTTTACACATATTAATTCAGTCAATAAGTATTCGAGTGTCTATCAGGTATTAGATGCTAGGAATACACCAAGGAACAAAACACATACAAATTTCCATCTTCATGAAGCTTTTTTTTTTTCACCAATTTCCATCTTTTATGAAGCTCTTACTCTGTCACCTGGGCTAGAGTGCCATGGCTTCACCCTAGCTTGCAACAACCTCAAACTCCTGGGTTCAAGCAAGCCTCCTGCCTCAGCCTCCTGAGTAGCTGAGACTATAGGTGTGGGCTACCACATCCAATTAATTTTTCTATTTTTAGTAGAGATGGGGTCTTGCTTTTGCTCAGGGTGGTCTTAAATTCCTGAGATCAAGCAATCTTCCTGCCTCCCAGAGTGCTAGAATTATAGGCATGAGTCACCATGTCCAGCCTAAAGCTCATTTTTCAGTGACAGAGATGGACCATAAAAACAAGATACAGGCTTGACGCTTATAGCTCAAGCGGATAAGGCACCAGCCACATACACCAGAGCTGGTGGGTTCGAATCCAGCCCGGGCCTGCCAAACAACGACAACTACAACCAAAAAAATAGCCGGGCATTGTGGTGGGTGCCTATAGTCCCAGCTAGTTGGGAGGCCGAGGCAAGAGAATCGCTTAAGCAATTAAACAAGATACAGGCTTGATGCCTATAGCTCAAGCGGATAAGGCACCAGCCACATACACCAGAGCTGGTGGGTTTGAATCCAGCCCGGGCCTGTCAGACAATGACAACTACAACCAAAAAAATAGCCGGGCATTGTGGTGGGTGTCTATACTCCCAGCTACTTGGGAGGCGAGGCAAGAGAATCGGTTAAGCCCACGAGTTGGAGGTTGCTGTGAGCTGTGATGCCACAGCACTCTACCCAGGACAATAGCTTGAGGCTCTGTCTCGAAAAAAAACCAAGATAAGGGCCTGGATGTGGTAGTTCACGCCTATAATGCTAGCACTCTGGGAGGCTGAGGTGGGTGGATCACTTGAGATTAGGAGTTTGAGACCAGCCTGAGCAAGAGCAAGACCCCATCTCTAAAAATAGTCAGGTGTTGTGGCAGGTTCCTGTAGTCCCAGCTACTTGGGAGGCTCTGGCAAGAGGATTACTTGAGCCCAGGAGTTTGAGGTTTCTGTGAGCTCTTACGCCATGGCACTCTACCAAGGGTGACAAAGTGAAACTCTGTCTCAAAAAAAAGACAAAATCAGATATAGGCCAGGCATGGATATAGGCTGGATACAGTGGTTCACATATATAAACTTATCAATATGGGAGGCCTAAGTGAGAGAATGGCCTGGGGCCAGGAGTAAAGAGACAAGCCTGAAACACATAATGTGATCCCATCTCTACAAAAAATTGTTTTAAAAACATTAGTGTGTGGGCTCTGCACCTATAGCTCAGAGGCTAGGGCACCAGCCACATACACTGGAGCTGGTGGGTTCGAATCCAGCCCGGACCTGCCAAACAATGACAACTACAACCAAAAAATAAAAATAGCTGGGCGTTGTGGCAGGGGCCCTGTAGTCCCAGCTACTTGGGAGACTGAGGCAAGAGAATCTCTTAAGCCCAAGAGTTTGAGGTTGCTATAAGCTGTGATGCCACAGAACTCTACCAAGGGCAACGAAGTGAGACTCTGTCTCAAAACAAACAAACAAAAAAACACATTAGTGTGGTGGTGGGTTCTGTAAGTCCACCTACTCTAAGTCCAGAAATTGGAGGTTTCAGTGAGCTATAATAGTGTCACTGCACTCCAGCCTTGGCAACTGAGTGAGATTCCAACTCTTAAAAAAAAAAAAAAAAAAGATACATAAGTGAACTACTTAGTGTCAGATGGTAACAAGTACTATAGAGAAAAAATAGAGGAGGAGGTAGGGAGTTCAGGGATGGCCTCCATGAGGAGGCAACACATAAACAGAGGCGTAAAAAGGTGAGAAAATAAAACAGGGAGACATCCATGTGAGTATAACAATAGTAACAGCCAACAGTGATTTTTACACATCAGGTGCTGTGCTGCACATTTCATATGTATTTACTCAATCCTGATAGTGTAAGTACTATTGTCATATCCATTTTGTGGAAATTGAGGCTTACAGAAACTAAATAACTTGCTCAAGACCACACAGATAGGTGGAATCAGAGTTCAACGTGAGGATGAGACTGACCACCATGACATGTTGCCAGGAAGATGCCAACTCCAGGGGGATGCAGACCTTTGTGTTCCTCTTCTTTATCTCCAATATTCACACTGTAGGCCCTCAATAAATGGTGGCTGTTATGCATGGGATATAAGGGAGGACAAGCTCCTCTTTGGGCAACTAGCCAGACAAAATAACCCTAAGACCTCTTCTGCAGGTACAAAGGCTGCAGCTTCTTTTACATTCATTGTCACACCCCAGAAGCCCCCTTGCCAAATGGGGACTTGACAGATGAAAAGTGAAAAGCAGGACGGGAGCCCATGGGCAGCATAGGCAAAAAATGTCTGTTGTCCTGGTAGAGGTCAGAGTCCAGTTTTCCATTGTGCAGTTGGGGCCACTCAGGCCGGACAGGCCCAGAGGCACACAGCGAAGCGGGGTGAACTGGACCCAAATGAAGGGATACAGGAGGTTGGCATGGAGGCGTTCAAAGCAAGAGGGCCAGGTTGCAAAGCACGCAGATCCCAGAAACTGCAGTGGGAGCCCTGGCCTAGAGCTGCGTTGGGAATCCAAAATTCAGTTTCCCTTGCACAGATAGTAGACACCGAAACCTAGAGATATAAGAGGGCTGCTCCAGAGTACACAGCACAGCGCCTCTGACCCCAGCCAGGACCGTCCCTCAGCCCCAGCCCTGCCCGACAGCCCGACTCACACAGCTCCGTTCCGAAAACCCTTAACCATGGCCAATGCAGCGTGGTAGCGGCGCTTGCGCAGCAGTGTGTTGATGGCCAGGAGCAGAGCCCGCACCTGTGGCGGGGCGGCCATAGCGCGAGCGGTCCGTGGAGCTTTGGAGGTGGAAGCGAACTGACAGCCACGGATTCCAGCTGTACTGCCCTCTGCTCCCCGGTAGCCCGTCGCGTCGTGGCGCTTATAGGCTGAGTTTTCTATCACTCTTATAGGACGACCCTATCACAGAGCGCAATCGTCTCGCAAGGGGAATGGGACGATCGCATTCTTCGAAATAGCTGTCTGATTGAAAAAGGAGAGCTTGTAACCAATCAGTGAGCTTCATCTGACTCAGCCTCAGGAAGGTCACACACGCACATTTGTCCAATCAGAAGACGTTTTCCTTCGGGGGCGGGTTTCGTTCATAGGTGGGCTGGGAAAGAAAGGTCTTGGAGCGAAGTTTACAGAAGGAGCAGTCGCGCTCTTTAAAGTTGGGGTGGGTGACTGGTGGTGACAGCGGGAGGAACGGAGCATATTCTTTAGACACTACAGTTCTGACTGCTTAGCCGTTATCATAGCTATCTTTTTAGAGTGCAAATTACATGGCACCTGTAATGGATTACATTATAAAATACAAACTCCTCCCGAAGGGGGCTCGGTGTGGTGGCTCACACTTGGTAAATCCTAGCACTCTGGGAGGCTGAGGTGAGAGGATCACTTGAGCTCAGTAATTCAAGACCAGCTTGAGCTAGAGCGAGACCCCGTGTCTACTAAAAAGAGAAAAATTGTCTGGGAGTGGCGCCTGGGGCTTAAAGGAGTCGGCCCCATATACCGGAGGTGGCGGGTTCAAACCCAGCCCCGGGCAAAAACTGCAAAATAAATAAAATAAAATAAAATAAAAATTGTCTCGGCGCCAGCCACAATACACCTGAGCTGGCGGGTTCGAATCCAGCCCGAGCCCGCCTAACAATGACGGCTGCAACCAAAAAATAGCCGGGCGTGGTGGTGGGCGCCTGTGGTCCCAGCTACTTGGGAGGCTGAGGCAGGAGAATCTCTTGAGCCCAAGAGTCGGAGGTTGCTGTGAGCTGTGATGCCACAGCACTGTACCCAGGGCGACGGCTTGAGACTCTGTCTGTATATAAATAAATAGGGCGGCGCCTGTGGCTCAGTGAGTAGGGCGCCGGCCCCATATACCGAGGGTGGTGGGTTCAAACCCGGCCCCTGGCCAAACTGCAACAAAAAAATAGCCGGGGATTGTGGCTGGCACCTGTAGTCCTAGCTACTCGGGAGGCTGAGGCAAAAGAATTGCCTAAGCCCAGGAGTTGGAGGTTGCTGTGAGCTGTGTGACACCATGCCACTCTACCAAGGGCAACAAAGTTGAGACAATGTCTCTAAAAAAATAAAATAAGATAAAATAAAATAAAATAAAATGGGACAAATTAGCAGGGTGTCGTGGTGGGCATCTGTAGTCTCAGGTACTCGGGAGGCTGAAGCAGGAGAATTGGTTGAATCTAGGGAGTTTGAGGTTGCTGTGAGCTACGGTGCCACAGCACTCTAGCCTGGGCAAAAGAGTGAGAGATTCTGTCTCAAAAAAGTGAATGAATAAATAAATTAAAAATTTGGGATCAAAATGAATGAATAAAAAATCTGGGATCAGGCCCCTGCCTCCCACATTCCACCTCTTGTCATCAAACCCTTCTCCAACCAAACTGGCCTCCTTTCTGTTCCTTGAGCATGCCAAGAACCCTTCTTAGGGCCTTCCCACTTGCTATTTTCCTGCCTGGTATGCACCACTCTCAGCTTTTCTCATGGCTGGCTGCTTCCCAACCTTCAGGTTTGAGCAACATGCCACCTTATCAGAGAGGACTTCCTAGATACCCCTTTACTCTGACTCATTAACCTGTTTATTTTTTCTTCATGGAACTTTTCATACTTTGAAATTGTTGGTTTACAACATGTTCATTATCCATTCCCCTTACCAGACTGTCAATTCTATGAAGGCAGAAACCTTGTCTTGTTTTCTGCTGTCATCCCAGCACTGTAACCCCAACACATGCTTGTTGAAGCAAGACAGTTTTGTGCTGCCAGGGCCCAAAGTGTGGATGGGTGATGTTTACATATGATATCACTGCGTGGAGTAGTCTCTAGATAATAGCTACACTTTGAGTGGTGGCTATAACTTGTGAGGATGTCCCCTGGTACTTGGGCCACATGGTATTTTACCTGCAATGTATTATTGACTCATGTCAGAGGAAGGACAACTTCAGCAATCAGTGAAGGAGAGAGTTGTGCTGGACTTACTTTATTATCACTGAAACTGGATTTTCTGGGATTTTTCTTTTGCAGTGGTGGACTAATTTATTCAGTTAATCCTTCCACTGAAAATAGTGACCATGTTACATAATATATAAAAATATCCTCTTAAAAACCCTGAAGTGGGCTTGGCGCCTGTGGCTCAAGCGGCTAAGGCGCCAGCCACATACACCTGAGCCAGAGGGTAGGAATCCAGCCCGGGCCGCCAAACAATGATGGCTGCAACCAAAAAATAGCCAGGAAAAATAGCCAGGTGCCGGGCGTTGTGGCAGGCGCCTGTAGTCCCAGCTACTTGGGAGGCAGAGGCAGGAGACTTGCTTGAGCCCAGGAGTTAGAGGTTGCTGTGAGCTGTGATGCTACAGCACTCTACCAGGGTGACAGCTTGAGGCTCTGTCTCAAAAAAAACAAAAACAAATATAAAACCCTGAAGTGCTTATAAAGATGAGGAATTCCAAGGCCGGGCACGGTGGCTCACAGCTGTAATCCTAGCACTCTGAGAAGCTGAGGCAGGTGGATTGCCTGAGCTCACAGGTTTGAGACCAGCCTGAGCCACAGTGAGACCTTGTCTCTAAAAATAGCCAGCCATTCTGGTGGACGCCTGTGGCCCAGCTACTTCGGAGATTGAGGCAAGAGAATTGCTTGAGCCCAAGAGTTTGAGGTTGCTGTGAGCTATGATGCCCCAGCACTCTACCAAGGGTGACAAAGTGAGATTCTGGCTCAAACAAACAAAAAAAAAAGATGAGGAATTCCCAGCAACCAGATAGTTAACAGGAGTATTGAAGTGTTGGAACACCACAGCCACTTATGAGTTGAGGGCATTTGCTAATATTGAACCTGTGAGTTTTAGTTTGTCAAGCACACAAGGAAAGGTGAGACATGAAAGCCCAGGGCCTGCCAAAAGTCTGGAGTCTTACCACAGAATCTCCATTAAGCTGAAACTCCAAAGGGTTTTACCTAAGTCTAATATGATATGAGCCTGCCATACAATCCATACCACTAGTCCCAAGGGACAGCAGAAAAAGTTGCCTTGGTGCTCACAATAGTTGAAGGTAAAGGAAAGGGGAATTTTAAAAAACTCTTCTGTGGAAAATTGTGACCATTGATGAGTCCCTTTGCATCCTAGGAAACAGATCCTGGTAGATCAAGAAATCTCAAGCTATGCATTAGGAACATTGTTTGAGGTAAAAACTGACTAGAAGTGCCCATAAACCCTTGGCAAAAAAGCAGATACAGGGTGGCACCTGTAGTTCAGGGGGTAGGCCACATACACCAAGGCTGGTGGGTTCGAACCTGGCCCGGACCAGCTAAACAACAACAACAACAACAACAGATACAAAGCCTCTCTGGAGAAGGGCACATTTATCTTCAGCTTCAAATAACCACTACAAATAATTTTTCAAGGGTGATGACCAGCACATAGTCAGAAGTAATCAGGCCCCCAAGACAACATAATGAGTAATCAACAGATCAACACACATTTCAAGTATTGTAATACACTGACACGAGTTTTTTTGCTTGTTTTATACATTTGCAGAAAAATTAAAGCTGGAAAACAGCTATTAGTCTTGGGTGGCGCCTGTGGCTCAGTGGGTAGGGCGCCAGCCCCATATACCGAGGGTGGCGGGTTTGAACCCAGCCCTGGGCAAACTGCAACAACAACAACAAAATAGCCGGGCATTGTGGCCGGCGCCTGTAGTCCCAGCTACTCAGGAGGCTGAGACAAGAGAATCGCCTAAGCCCAGGAGTTGGAAGTTGCTGTGAGCTGTGATGCCACAGTACTCTACTGAGGGTGATAAAGTATTTAGGTCATTTCAATAGTTTTGTCCGTTTTTATGAGTCTACTTTAAACTGTAATATCTCAGTGAATATTTATTCAATTTAATCGAAATAAGCGCCATTTGAATCAGTGCACTTTTGCCAACGTAACACAAGTTGATTAATTCTGTCGGCATAAAAATTGGGTGCTTGGGATT
>CAUYPK010029017.1:0-25097 GCA_963574355.1 Loris lydekkerianus
TTAAAACTTTAAATAAAGTGCAGAAAACCGTAGCTTAACAGGTAATCAAGCTAAATCACAATCACCGAATCAAATAACCTGTATGACCCAAGTATAAGCCGAGTTCGGGTTTTTCGGCACAAATTTTGTGCCGGAAAAAACGCGGCTTATACTCGAGTATATATGGTACTTAGGCGCATCTGATTAAGTGATTTGGCCATTGGTAATTGAGCTTTGTCTTCAGCTCCCTCCTGTCCTCAGCAGTCACGTGGATGGGGCTGAAAGTTCCACCCCTCTAAAGACATGAGTGGTTCCTCTGGTCACTAGCTCTCTCAGAGCCCGCCAAAAGTCATCACATTAGCATAAACTGAGGTATGGTTGCAAAGGGGTCATTATGGGTGGCACCTGTGGCCCAGGGAGTAGGGTGCCGGTCCCATACACTGAAGGTGGCAGGTTCGGTCAAAACTGCAAAAACAACAACAACAAAAAAAAAAAAAAAAAAAAAATGAAAAAAGAAAGAAAAGGGGTCATTATGAATAGCCCCATTTTCTGTGCCAAAAAAATGGAGACAAAGATAAAATATGTATTTCTTATTATACCAAAGACATTACCAGCAAGGCAGTTTTAATTTTAGCATTGCATGACAGGTTAGAGGAAATGCCTCCTGCCCAAGATTACTAGACCAAGAGATTAGGATGTTGCCTGTAGAAACCACCATCTGGCTGTTGGGTGGAGTCCCTCTTGCCTATTTCTTCTCACACTCTAGGTTGAAGCTTGTGCAAAAACCTGTTTAAGGGGAACCTAAAAACTTGTTTGGGCAGCACATCCATTAGCTCAAATGTGACCAAATAGCAGGTGTTCAAGCACTGCCCTTGTCACAGCTGCCAGGTGACAGACAACATGAGAAGGTGAGCAGGAAGGAGTGTCTTCATGAATGGCAGTCTTGTTGTATGGAAAGAGTTTCAGTTAAGAAGGATCTGGCTCTGTTACCTTCCTGGATGAATTTGCATACACCTACTCGAACCTTACCTTTCTTATCCTGATCCATGGCTGATACTACCCTCCTTCCAGGGTTGCAATAATTAAATCAGCATATAGAAAAATATTTAGGGTGACTAAAACATAATAGGAAATTACTATTCACATGGAATGTGAGTTTTCATGAGCTTCTGCCTAATATTTGGGTGGACCAGGGTGTTATTTCCCTGCATGCCACCGACAAGTGGGTTGGATGAATTGCCTTCCTGACAGCCAATCTATGCGACAAGAAAGTTTCCAAAACCCTGGCTGAAGGTATCCTGGCAGGTTAGAAGGAAATCCTGGTTAGTCAAAGGAAACTAAAGCCCCAAGCACATCTGTTCTGCCTGCTTTTGGTAATTAGACTGCTCCCGAGATCAAGTGGCCATAGGCAGTAAGTAGCCTCTGCCCCTGACTTTTCCCAGAAATGCTAACTGTAGGGCAAGCGTGAGTTGTTTGTCTGCTGATTGTAAAGGAGCAAGATGGAGGTCTAGTTTGTAAGAGTTCAGAAAACTCTGTTTTGGCCAACATTTGCTGGAGTAGCATACACATCTTAGGATCCCAAAGTCCCATCCAAAAGTGTATTGTATTATCCAACCATACACGACAGGTTAATTGTAACACTACAGTACACTACCCTCCTGGAATACGATAAATTGACATTTTGTCTTTAAATATACTCTGTGTTGCCAGATTCTGCACCTTTGCTCAAGGCCAATTCCTCCACCTGGAGTGCACTTTCCCTCTTCCTCTTTTTCCAGCTACTGAAATTCTACCAATTTTCTTTAAGTCAATTTCAAGTTGTAATTTTCCTAGAAAGCTTTTTCTAATAATCATCTCAGTAGGATCGCTCTATTATTTGAAACTAATTTTTTCCCTTGTGCTTTTCCTATGGCAGTTAATGTTTTCTGCCCTAGATTATAGCTACTTTTAAATTCATCATCTCTCCTGTCAGCCCCTTGAGGGTAGGAAGTTTATCTCTCACAGACATACCTGACATGTGGCCTTAGACATAGCAGGCAATTTGAACAGAACTGGGGCAAACAAACTTTGCAGACTTTGTGCTGGAGGTGCAGCACAGAAACATTTTTATGATCTGTGCCTTGGTTCAGTGGCCTGACACCTGACCCATGTATTATTTTACTGTTTCCCCTTAGCAATCATGAGAGAGAAAGCTGTGGCAAGAGAAACTAAGAGGCAATGACCAGAGAGGTGACATTCCAAAGCTAGGAATAAGAGACAAGTGACATCCCAAAGCCAGGAAATGAAACTGGGTTAAGTGTCAATCCTACTATCTGACAAGAGGCAGAGACTACTGGCCAGGTCATTTGGCTCTTAAGGACCCTCCATGGGCCACTTCTGTCACTACTTATGATAAACATTATTGATGGAAAAGGGGACTCAAGTTATTACATTGCAAGTCATTGTTGAAGATAGTTTATTTTCTGAAATTTTTTTTGTAAGTAGTCTGAAAGACTGGGAAATCAGCCCAGTCTGCACGAAAGGGAATTGCGAACACACTGTCTGGTGTGGAACAGGAGCAGAGCAGGAACCAGGGCAGGATGTTCAAACCAGTTTGTCCCTTTCTAGGACAGGACCTTGGTTTGGCTCTATGAAAGGTAGAGAGTTTGTAAAACTCAGCCTTACACTGAGCATCTTTTCAACTCTTGGAGACAGACTTTATAAAGAGGAAGAAAAAGCAAAATGCTAGCACTCATTCAAGAAACCCAGAGTGAGAGAGGTATTGATGTAGGTTATGCAACTAGGTAAGACTAGTTGACGTGTCCTAATGCCCAAAGGCACACAGAGGTATCTGGAGGTTGCTGTTTCCTGCTCTCCCCCTCGGTGGGCTGACTTAATTTTTATTATCCAAGAACAGAACACAGTTAAATTTTTTGAGCTAGGAACAAGGAAAATAAACTTTATTATTAATTTTCATTTCTTTCTTTTCTCCCTCCCTTCATCTCTCTCATTCTTCTCTTTTTCTTCCATCCTTTCTTTTTTCCCTTAGTAAGCCACTTGCTTATTCATTTATTCAGCAAATATTCATTTGCCCCCTACATGTGCATAATGTATGCAGTGTGGGGTAAATAGCATTGGGAGAAAAACACTGGAATGGCTCCTAAAATGACAGAAATTCAAACCTAGTTGTTGGGGGGGAGGGGGGGAGTGGTGCAGAAAGGAAGAAGTAGAAAAGAAAGCAAGAATTACAAATTGTAAAAGTGTTACAAAAGTATAAAGGGCATTTGAGATTAGGGGCTTAATTACACAGGATGATTAGCTAAGACATTGAAAAGAAGGAAACATTAAGAGACAACTTAAAGGAGATGACAAATAGCCACCCCTAGGACGGCTTTGAGGCCGGAGAGGTTTGGGGAGTTCAAGGAAATGGAAGATCCCTGGGGTTGGTACAGAGTGAGGTAGAGGGAGAGTGGCCCAGGACTGAGTTGGAGAGGGAAGACCATGTGGGCAATTTGCTTCTTCTGTTAGCACTGCAATTTCCTTGTCTGGAAATGAGTTGTTGGGCTGTAACCACTAACTGACCTAAGTGGTCATGTGGCAGTAAGTGTGAATTCTCTTTCCCCACAGGTTTCAATGTCAAAATTTTCTAGTTCTCTGTGTGCTGAGGATGCCATTCTCGGCACTAGGACCTGGAGATTTGCATAGGTCGGTGGTGAGGGGACTCAAATGCCTATATCAGGGCTTATCAGTGTTGGCACTATTTGGGGACAGGCAACTTTTATTCTGGGGGTGCACTGTATTATGCATTGTAGGATATTCATCAGCCTTCCTGCCCTCTACCCATCAGATGCCAGAAGCAACTCTCACTCAGTTGAGTGACCAAAAACATCTCCAGACATTGTCAAATGTCCCCTGGGAGACTAAATCACCCTTGGCTGGGAATCACTGACCTTTATACAGCACGAGGCTGTTATTCCAATGAACAATCCTATATGGGATGAAAAATGGAGCCTACCAAGTGGCCTCTGTGTTGGGGAAAAAGCCGTGGTAGGGACCACAGAGAAGAGAAGCTACCTGCTCTTTTAGAGGGAGGTACCTGCTTGGGATGGTACCTAATACTTCAGGTCCCCACTATAGATTGTCCACCACCTTTGGTTCATGGCATACTCATGTTATTTGTCCACACTGTGTTGCATTTATTTAGTTAATTAGCTCCTTGAAATAATGTGATAAACTCGCCACTGCAAACAAAAGCTGGGACCTTGACAATGATCCACATTTAGCCGTGTGAACTTTCCTCCCCTGCCATTGCCCTGCATTCAGTATCCATCCATCCCTCGTTTTCCTTCCTGTATAGTTTCCTTTTATCTAGGTGTATCACAAAAATATATTTTAACTGTATAAACAGTTTACCATGCTGACGTAATTCTTTGCACTGACTTTTTTCACGTCGGGTTATGTTACCAAGAGCCATCCGTCCTGCTGTGTGCCGCTGGGGTTCCCTTGTGTGAAGCTCCGCATAAAATCCCCCGTGCGGACACACTACGGGGCATCATCCTCTCTCGCTAGGTGGTGTTTGGGATTTTTCTGAATTATTTGTACGCATCTCTCTGTGCTCCTCAGCTGATTCTTTCAGTGCAAGAATATGGGGTCAACATTGTCATATTTTCTGATTTATTTTAAAGAAAAAGGAGAAGTAATACTTTTTTAATGTGAAAATAACTGGGACACCAAGGTAAAGTTTTAAGAAATACTTACCAAGGAAACCAGAACCTTGTCGCTGGGCCTTTCTTTTTGAGCCTCCAGTTTACGATATCTCAGTTAAGACCTTCACCTTGAGAGTTACACACGTGGATGTAGAGGTCAAGCAAGAAAGAAGCATAGAAAACCCTTTTTTTAGGAATAAAGAGCAGCCAACAAGAAACTACGGAGGCATAGATCTTAATAGGTGCTGGGTTACAATAAACAATTGAGGTTGAATGAACTGCAATCAACACAATCTATTGTAGTACGTGGAAATGACACTGAAGAATTCCCTTTATAGCCAAAATTTGGAAATAAGGGAGAAGAGATTATCTTCAGAGAGGTCAACTTATAAAGATGGAATCTTTGAAAACTTCCAAATATTTACTGAAGCCTGCAGAAAAGTGCAAAATTTTCTCAAAGGAACTAAAAAGCTCCCAGGCCAGTGAGTTTTGATGTAATTTGATTGAATGAATCACTGAATCACGGGTTTTTAAAAAGAGATTGTCAGTCAGGGCGGGAGGTGGTCAGAGAAGTTTCCAGAGCCCATTTTAAGCACTGTGCATCACGACTGTGGGATCCTGCTGTTGAGCAGAGAATGCATCAGCCCAAGTATTTATCTGGTCAGTGTGACAGCTACACTCATCTCTCTCTCATAAATCCATCTTGAGATCTACTTTGCTGGAGTCTTTCCTAAGACAGATCGTTCTGCTGGAAGTTTCTGGGACTTGAAGGATAAGAGCCACTCTCAGGCCTGGGTGGATCCTCGGGTGATGACACAGCCCTGTCAAGTTTCTTTGGAGACAGCCACCACCCTGCTCCAGTGGTCACCTTACCTGCATTTACACCTGCCTGTGTCTTCACACCTCCACAATCATTAAGTGTTTACCTGGTATCGGGAAGGCTTTAAATTAAAGTAGTTATGCTAACCTCTGAAAGATTAGCCTTGATCCAACTTCATGAACTCTCTGGAGTGGGCCTTATCTAGCCTCTGGTCCTTCCTCCTCCCCACCCCCAAATATCTATGGAGAAATTTGTGTGTATGTGTCTCTGTGTATTTTTCTTGGGTGAGGGTCTATGATCCTGATAGGGTTCTGTTAGCCATTGTAGTTTAGAACATTGCTTTAGGAAGCAGAATTTGGCTCCTCTGGCTTAGGAGCTCTGCAGGAGAGAAGAACTGGACACCTGGAGGCCAAGGTGGGAGCCCTTAGGAATGCAAAGGACCTGGACGCCAGAAACAGGGGGAAGACAATACTGTGTGAGTAGGAGAGGGAATGAAGGAAGAACAGTGTGCTGTTCCATAATGTGCATAGCCCACCAAGAATTTAATTATTTGTATAATATTCTTTTGACGTTTTACCAATATTCTTTTATTATTGGCTAATGGATCCCTTTTTCTGGGAGGTAAGAGTGGGTGGAGTGCAGAGAAGCAGGAAGAGTTCCCTCAAGCATATTCAAGGGGACAGAAGGCACTCCATAAATGTAGGAATAAACTGCTACAGGATAATAATAAGAACACCACGCTGATTTTTGCAATCTTAAACCCAATATCTGTTAATAGTTTCTGAATGCAATTTACTTCCATTCAGTACAATTCAACTCACTCCAATAAGCAATAATTAAACACTCTTTGTCCACATTATTTCATCCTAGAGAATTCAGCGGTGTATCATATTACGGGTCAGCCACTGAGTGGTGGCGGAGTGCTCACCAGAATTAGAGGAGGGGAGCTCTCCAAGGGGTGGAAGAGGGGTATCCCCTGGCTTGTTAGGATGATTTTGGCCTATTCCTTTTATTCCAGTGTTATTCTTAATAGCACCCTATGTGGATGACAATTTATACGGTCCTCCAGCTGTCTAACCTTTTTATTGCTCCAACCTTATTTAATCTTCCCTGTTTGTGCTTCTCTCTTCTCCACTAAACTAATGACCTTTTGGAGGCTCATTTACTCTGGGTCTAGCACATGCCTGCTATTTGGTGGACACTTAATAAACATTTGTTACATTGAACCAAAATTAAAGACAGAATGAAGAACCTTAGGGTAGAAATCGCCCAAACACTGCAAAGGTCTGCACTGGAGGCCTGGTTTTGAGTTACTTATGAAATTTGTGCCTTGGGAAACTAATCTTTTTCAGTGTGTATAAAGTGGTTAGTGAAGGGCTTTTAAGTGCCCAATGAATTTTAGCTGCTGGCGTTCTCATCAATAATAGTTAGTTGCTAACACTAACTGTTATTACACATAACCGCTTTAAAGTTTAGTTTTCTTAACTGGGGAATGAAGGTCATAATTCCTGTTTACTCTATCTTGATAATGAACACAAAGACACTTTGGAAACTACAGAGAGCACTCATCTCAGAGCCCATGAAAGAATGCATAGTGACAGAGAGGTTTGTGCTGTGGGGCAGAGTAATTTGGGCATTTTATTTGGAACAGAATAATTTGGGCATTTTATGTGGGGGTTCAATTGGCTGTCAGAATTAGGAAACTTTTAGATATAGTATTTTAGAAAGATGATAAAGTGGGTGGGTTGGAGGATGGAAGCTGATTTACCCCAAAATGTAGGAACATACACAATAAAAAAATCACATGGGAAAAGAGGGCAGATGGACTCAGGACAAGTAGGGAAGTTAGGTTGGGGACCGCTCAGTGTGGGATTAACAGAGCACAGCTGCCGGCGTGAGGTGGGGCAGAGCCCTTCCTGGCTTGGCTTCTATTCCTGCCAAGATAGACATTCTACTTTGCACAATCAGTTAAGCGTTTGTATTTCTGGGTTCATGTGGACGTTTTATTGAAGTTATGCTGAGTGTGGACAAAGCCTAAGGCAGCCATTCAGCGCCTGTATGTCCTGCTAACGATGGGAAAGGACCTGGTAATTACAGTCGAAAGCAGCTTTCTGCCAAGGACCACAGAACGTTTTCTGGTAATGTAATATCTATCAGATTATATACAGAAATTGGCAAATTTAACCTTTTACATTCCAGGTCCTTTGTTATTCTAAGGGGCAACATAACAGCTGAATTATTGATACAAAGGATTCTTGGACCTCATTGCCGGTAAACCAGGAGGTGGAACTTCAGGTCTATGTCAAGGAAATGGGCCAAACAGTAGCAGTAGCCTCAGGAAAGGGTAACAGAGCAGTTCCGCCTATTAGCTCATTTAAACCTTATAGCGTCCCTGCCAGGGGGTGCTATCACTACTCCCATTTTATGGAAAACAAACCAAGGAATAAAGAGGTAAAATAACTTACTGTAAGTCATGCACCTGGCAGGTGGCAGAGCTGATCAAAATGCTTGATCCAGAGAAAGTGCTTTCAACCAGGATGCCTCTCAATTCTGGCTGGTAAAACCAGTGTGCAGTATGCCTACGACTCTGGACTCTGGAGGATGTAATTGTGGAACTGCTTTCAGCCCAGGTCCTTGGGCTCTCTAGGCAGAGTCACAAGCAGGTCTTTATTGGGGACTATGCTAAGCACCAGGGAGGCAGCACAATGAAGAAAATCCATCAGGCTGGTTCATCTAGGGGAGTTTGGGGAACTTTTGGAGGCTTGGGTGGGGAACGGGCGGCGTGTAAGCAAGCGATGGTGGACATTTTTCTTGTGCCTGCGTAGTTCTGTTACAGATTTCTTCCTGCATGGCCTGATTGTCCTGTTAAATCACAACCTGTGAGTGTGACTTTTACATTAAAATGAGATAATAATCAGGGAAAAAGCCAGGGTAAGACCAAAGTGGGGATCTTTTCTGGCTTCAGGGGGGTGGATCTGGATGCATCTAGTTCTTTTGCAGCCAGGTGCCTTATCAGCCTGTCTCAGTATCCCATTCCAGTGTCCCCTGAAAACGTGACTTGTGCGACAGACAGTTAGGTGACTCTCCCCTCTCGGTATGAGCTGACTTCCAGCAACTGGGAAGCCCTCAGAATGAGGCTGGATCACGCTGTGTCAGGTTGTCTTCCTTCGTTCGGAGTGAGGCCTGAGTACTGTCCCTCCACCTTCTCAGAACTGAGGTTATAAATTTCACGGGTTATTTCTCTATTCTGTCTCAAGCTTTTCTTCAAAGGAAGAAGTTTGTTTAGAGCTACATTTATTAGAGGTGAGCCTCTTGTCTTGTCCAAATTTATATCCCCCAGAATTTAATAATATCCCTCTTGACACAGAGCAGGTACTCAGTAGGATGAGTGGAAGTAAACCGAATATTCTCTCTGGCTTCTCCTTGACCAGGTAAAAACTGAGCAAGGCATGGCTCTACCTCAAACGCCCAAACTCTAGCTGGCTTTTATTTGTTAATCTTCTGTGGTCAAATTCCTTCACCAAATCCTGACTCTGAGCTTAAGGCTTAGTTCTAGTCTCTCCTACCCATGAAGCAGCTGGTTCCCACCATGGGGATGGTCTGGTTATGGCTGCCAGCTAGCCTGCCTGTCACATGGCATTAGTCGTGCCTGCCGGGGTGGGAGATCACACTTGAGTTCTGAGCACTGATACAGGTGGACGTTAAATCTTAGCGGTGGAACTTCCCAGCTGTTCGGCCTTTGACAAGCCATTCCATTCAGCCACTCTGAGCTCCACTGCTTATGAAATGAAGGTAATATTATCTCATTTCAGTGATAATATAGGAAGAGGGATAATTGGGAGACTTAAACAAGACAATATGTACGTCTCAACACTTTGTGTAGCACTTGGCAGAAGGTAGCTAGGCGTTCAAATCATAGGAACTGGTTTCTTCAAGACTGCGACTTCCTTGAGGTCTGAAACCTTGTCTTATACTTACTTTTCAAGAATCTTTCTCCACTCTCTCCAGTCCTCATCCTGTGCTCTCTCCACCCTCCTAAACTTTTTTCCTCTCTGCCCTCAGTCCATCACTAAAATCAGTATTTGCTCATTTAATGTTTATCATGCTTAACCCATGTTTGGGGTCATTTTTATTCTATCCCAGGAGATATTTGGCTATCGGACTCATGGCTGCTGGCAGACTCTCTGCCTTGCTGGATCCATCTTCTCATTTGGAATCCTCCCCTGGGTGTTCTACTGGAGACCAGCGTGGCACGTATGGGCAAATTGTGTCCCGTGTTCCTTGCAGGAAGCAGACGTCGTGTTGCTGAGGACCACAGTAAGTGTGTATCTGGTTTTGCAGCTGGTTCCCCATTTTTTCCTGGACATTATGGAACATGGCTGGGGGGGAGGTTTACAAGGCAGGGAGCAGGCTTCAGTCTTAAGTTCATCACAGTCATGCACCTGCTACAAATTCAATAATTGGTGTATGATGGGATTTGATTAAGAAGATTTATTTCACGGGGTATTTCTTTTAATGAGTTTTGGGAATGTTAGAGCAGGGAATAACCACATTAAAGCTAAAACTTACAGATAGTTTGAAGTAGTTAAGTCAGGCTAGCAGGCTACAAGAGTCACACTAGCCTGATCTCTCTGTGTCTATCCTCCCCATGGAGTGACTCTGGGGGAAGGGAGGGACAGGGGAGGGGAGGAGGTGGGAGCACTCTCCCAGGAGGGTTCTGTCTTTCCCTGATGATTTGAGAAAGCCACAGTTAGTGATGGGGGTGGTGGCATTCTGCACGTATACAAGGGTAAACAGTGCAGCTATCTTGTCCCTGAGGTGGTTGCCTCTTGGCTAATACAAGGTCCTGGTATTACATGAGTTTCCCTGTATTTGTTCCCACACCAATTCCTCATAGCATGCATAGCCCTTAGACAATGTGCATAATTCCTGCGGGACTGTCAGCTTCACAAGTGAAGTGACCATTTCTAACTTGTTACTTGCTGCATCCCCGGTTCCTGCATGTGGCAGCAATTCTAGTAATGTATGCTGGCAGGCAGACGAAAGTGGGTATTCCCATTGAGAAAAGTGAAAGGACATTCTCATTCTCATGGAGGACTTCTTTCCAAATGACTTTTACTGAGCCCAAATGAGCCAGAATGACCACCAAATTCTTGATAAACCAACCTGGGAGTTTAACTTCTTTTTATATATAGCAATCTGGTCCAAAAAGAAATCTATATTTCAATCAGAAATCTCTTAGAACAGGGACTAAACTTTTAATGAAATTGAGAGTTGAATGAAGTTTGTCTTTGCTGACCTGTGCTGCTTTGGGGCCAATTCCTCCCCTTGTTTCTGGATTCTGGTTCTATACCTGTTCTATGTCCCAGCTTAGCTTACGTGTGAGCCATGATACAGGTGATGGTAGAGGCACCTCCTCGCAAGTCCAAACCCAATTATAACTTAACTGGAGATTCTTGGAGAATAAGTTTCAAGACTTCAAGAAAGCAAGAGGCTATGGTGAAGTAAAAGCAAGTCATACTGATAATGTTGGGCTGGAGCTGAACTCCACTGATGCCTCAGATCCTTCTTCATGAAGACTCACAGAATGTGCATGAGAGAAAAGTGTACAGCACCCATCAAGTAATACTTCTTCATATGATGGGTGAGGAAATGGGAAATGGGGCCTGGGGAGGTGACCCAATGTCTTCTAGCTCTTATGTGAGTGAGGGGCCCAACCAGGACTAAGTCCTTAGTGTCCTAGCTCCTAGTCTAGGGCTATTCCCATTGAACTGTACTTAGGCCAGTGTTTATCAGGATAGTCCAGAGGGCCTATTAAAATAGATTTCAGGTGCTGGACACAGTGGCTCACGCCTGTAATCCTACCATTCTGGGAGGCCCAGGTGGGTGGATTGTTTGAGCTTAGGAGTTTGAGACCAGCCTGAACAAGAGTGAGACCCCATCTCTACCAAAAATAGAAAAAACTAGTTGTGGTAGGTGCCTGTAGTCCCAGCTACTCGAGAGGCTGAGGCAACAGGATTGCCTGAGCCCAAGAGTTTGAGGTTGCTGTGAGCTATGATGATGCCATGGCACTCAACCCAGGGTGACAGAACGGAAGTCCGTCTAAAAAAGAAAAAAACAGATTTCTGGGGCCTACTCCCAGAGTTTCTAATTAGCTCTGGACTGGGGCCCAAGAATTTGTATTTTTAATAAGTTTTCAGGCAATGTTTCTGGTGTAAAGGAGAAAAACTTTGAAAAAAAAAAAACTGTAGTAAATAGTCATCTCTCCCATTTATGAGCTCTCTTGGTTCTTTTGGGTGTAATAGAGACATGGACATTTGATTTATGGCTCAGAAAGTATGTATTTATATAGTCTCAAGGAGAATAATCCAGGTTTAGCAAAGTGTTGTAAGTGGCCCTGCCATACAGTTCAGCGTCTTGCTGGGACAGAGGTAGAGAAAAGTTTGCTTTCTGGGGCTCAGAGACAGGACATATTTATTTATGGAAGACCTTATCTTTGGGATCCTTTCATAGCTCAGCCCTTCATATGAAGTTAAGAATCTATGAAATTTTTATTTTCTGGCAAGAAAGGTATTTAACGCTACCCTACAGGTACATCCATCTGCCCTCAGCTAGTTGTCTGGGGGCAATGCTTTGTTGCCGTAGAAACAGAACCTTACACACAGCACAGCTCTCTCCCTTTCAGAATGCCTCCGCAGACTTCAGAGCTGAGAACACCTGCTTGGCCAAACTTCTCTCTCTGAGGTTGCTGGCAGAGTGGAGCAACAGACAGGAATAAGGGGAAATGGGCAAAGAAAGAAGAAAGGAAGGGAGGAACCTAAAGGAAATAGAAAGAAAAATGGGTAAAAGTAAAATGAAGAGAGAGAAAAGAGAATGAAAAATCTAAGAGTAAAAAGACACATCAGCAAACAGGGAGATGGTGCATTTTGGGATTTGGAGCCAAAAGTTTTGACTTCTAGTCCTCCCTAGAACCTTAGGTTTGTTAATTAACTTTTCAGAACCTTGATTTCTCTACTTACAAAATGGGACTAGCAAAATACTTCCTCTTTCTCAGGCTGGTGTGTGAATGAGGTGTGGTTATATACATAAAAGCTATTTGCAAACTATAAAATCCATTATGAAAGAGAATTTTTTTTTTTTTTTTTTTTTTTTTTTAAAAAGAGTCTCACGCTGTCACCCTGGGTAGAGTACCCTGGTGTTATTATAGCTCACAGCACCTCAAACTCTTGGGATCAAGAGATCCTCTTGCCTTAAATTCCCAAGTAGCAGGGACTACAGGCACCTGCCATAACACTGGGCTAATTTTTCTGTTTTTAGTAGAGATGGGGTCTTGCTGTTACTCAGGTTTATTTCAAACTCCTGAGCTCAAGCAGTCCACCTGCTTTAGCCTCCCAGAGTGCTGGGATTATAGGTTTGAGCCACCGTGCTAGGCCTCAAAGACAATTTTGATTGTGTGTGTGTTATTATACAAGCTGCTCCAAGAGCTTTCTATACACAAGGGACATTGAGGTCTAATGGCCCTGATTGTCTGGATGATGGGCCCTTCCGTAATATAGAGGAGGCCTGCATTCCCTTCCAGGAAAGCAGACATGGGGAGGTGTCTTGTGACTATGAATCCCAGCTCTCCTTCATTCTCAACCAGCTGGTTTCTCTTCTTTGCATGTACTTAGCTTTGCAACTGGAGAGAAACTGGAAAGACTCAAAAGCACTGCTGCTCCAGGTTCTAAATTCCAGCATGCCACCTCTTCCTTTGCATCTTTGAAAGTCTATCAACCGCCTCCCACATTTTGCTCCCCTCCACAGCTAATCAAAGCAGTCTAAACCAGCTTCAATCTTGCCTTTTTCATCTTGATTTCAACTTTAATTTTTAATTACCTTCTCTAGTATGCCATTTTAAATGGATTTGTTATGCCAGGGACTCTTGAAATAAATGAGGTTCTAAATTAGTCTTTATGTAATTAGACAAGAATTCAATTATTTCAAACATTCTTACTCTCTGAGACTTAGACAAAAATAACCTTTGGGCACTAATCGTTTAAAAGTCTGCTAGGTCATTTGCATTAAAACGGCACCTTAAAAAAGATTTTATTTGAATTATTTTATAATAGCTGTACTGCAACAACTTCCCATTATGGAGGACTAGAGCCTCCAACCTGAAAATGTGCTGTATATCTGTTCTCCATGTTATTAAAAAATCAGTACTTGGTATTTATCATCAGTCTCACACTGGTAAGATTACAGATCATTATCACAGATACTGATTAGGGTAGTCATTACTTAACATTAAAAAAAAAAATACCACTATGTACTGAGTGAAAGACTTCAGTGCATAGTTTATTTTCCATTCCTCTTCTCTTATTAAGTAGCTCTAACAGTGAGATTTTCCCAAAAGATAAGAGTAATTACATTTTTATTTTATAATTTTAAAAGGGGCATTTAATTCATTATTCATCTACTTCTGAATTTTAACTAGTTATCTGTAGCAATGCCACATTTCTATGCAAATAGGATGATTTACAGTCACTGGCATTTTGAATTCAGATGATCCTGATAATTTGCATGGTTTCCATCTTTAGTGTTTGTGCAAACACAGTTTTCTTTCATTGTCATTGCGTGTGACATGTTGTCAAAGACCTGCAACTTTGTGGTGATTACTCGTGAGGCTCAACTCAGGACACTTCAATTTGATGTTTTAACAGAGAGCATTTTCCCTTCAATTTCAGTGAAAGATGTCAAAGTGGGGGCTTTAGATCCCAAACTTAGAGATTGCGAGTCCTCTCCAAGAGAGGCAGCCCACAGTCCTCTGGGCAGCCAGCAGCACTTGTGTTTACTGAACCCCTTACTTCCTCTACCATGTTCCCCACATCTGCACCAATTTCTACTGGAACCAGAAAGTTTGTTTTGTTCATGCTTCTGCCCACAAAGTTTCTTCAGGTAGTTTCTCTCTCATTCATTCATTCATTCATTCAATCAGTGAGTATTTACTGAGCACTGACCATCTACCAGACATTGTTATGGACACTGGAAATATAGTGGTGAACGAAAGAGATGGAAATTCTTGTCCTTACAGAGTGACATTGTAGTGGTGAGTCAGCACACACCCCACGCATATATGTAAATTCTCTATGGGGTAAACGTATAAAGTAGATGTTCTATCTCTGCATATTCAAACCTCGTTCCTCAGCCTCGTATATCACCTTCTTTTATAGTAAGTCTTTGCTGATCCATCCTCTGCCCTGATTCTGGAAGGAGTTAATACCCATTTTGTACTAGCTCTGTGTTTTCAGTTTTGACTACTAGAGTGCCCTTTGCAGCCTGTCTTGTGTTAAAATGCTATTCACTTTAAAGTTTTTAAAACAGTATGTTATCAGTTATTTTATTTAATTCTCATAACAACTCTGGAAAATGGGCATTATCACCTCCATTTTACAGATGAGGACACAGAGAGAACCAAGGGACTTTACAGCCTAGTAAATATCATTGTATGCCAGTCAATAGTGCTAGCTCATAGGCAAGTGTGTGTGTGTGCGTGTGTGGGTGAGTGAGAGAGAGAGAGAGACTGACTATATTGATTAATAAAACTAAAATTCTTGACCTCATAGAGTTTATGAGATCATTACACAAATAAATGTAAAAATCCAACTATTAAAAGTGCTACTGAGGAATCATAGAGATTTGACCAAGTCAAAAAAGCCAAGAAAGCCCTTCCTCAGGTCCAAAAGGTAAGAACTACAAGGTGATGGTGACCAGAGGAAACAATCACCAGGGAGAAGGAATTGCATGGGCAAAGAACTTGAACCTAACCTTTCAGACTCTCTACATCCTGAGGTTTTTCTTCTTCCCTCACTATGCTACATTCCTTGTCATAGCTTCTTATTTTATTAGATTATAAGCTTTTTTAAGACAGTGATCATGCCTTAGTTTTCAACCCCATAGCACCCAGCACATGGCTACAGCTGGGTTCAATATTTATCTAATTCAGTTGAATAATTTGAACTGAAACAAACCTATAATAAATAGTCTCATGTTTTCCACCAGCACTTTATTACAAAAATACTCAAGTGAAATGTCACGGTTGAGAAAGTAAGAGAGTATGTTTCATGTAAGTACACATTCCCCCTTCTGAAGCCTGTTCCCCCACACCTTCATTTCAACCTGGGTTTTCACTGGACAAATACAGACCTTGCTAGCACCTAGATCTTGGACTTAGAGCTTCCAGAACTATGACACAATAGATTTGTATTGTTTAAGTCATCCAGCCTATAGTATCCTGCTACAGTAGCCCTAGCAGACAAAAACATTGCCCAAGGTTGGTCAAGGGTAGTTCTGGGAACCAAATCCAGGCACTCAGGATCTGGAGTTAATTTTTTTTCTTTTTGTTTGCTTTTTGTTTTTTGACAGCAGCTTACAGTGGAGTTAATTCTTAAACCACTTCACAATGCTACCATGGTAGAGTCTGGTCCCTGGCCAGAGAGTAACTAGATCTTTAGTTCAGCTCTAGTTCAATTCTCAGTAGTAGTTTTGCTTCTACTTCTTATAGCTACGGGACCAAGTAAGACATGTATGTAAATGCTTTGCAAACACACAATACAAAATCACAATACAAATGGCCCTGTGTTATAAAGGATAATAACCCCAAAGCTATTTGTTTTGGGACAGATTTATTAAAGGACACAAAATTACAGCTAGATTGAAGAACTAAATTCTAGTGTTCTAAACCTTGGTAGGATGACTGCAGTTAACAATAATCTATTGCGTTGTTTCAAATAGCTAGCAGGAGGATAGCGAACATTCCTGACACAAATGATAAATGTTTGATATGATGGATACGCTAATTACCCTGACCTGATCACTATACATTGTATGTATAGAAAATCACTATGTATCCCATGAATATGCATAATTATTATTTGTCAATTAAAAAGTAAAATTAAAAATTAAAACACAAAACGAACAAGAAAACCCATTTGTCTTAACATAGACTCATTTTTCAGAGGCCAGCTTACAAAGTTGCAGATTTCTAGCTAGATGCTGTGTTGTTCCCAATTTCCTTTTTTTGCATCAAACATGGAACATAGCTTTTTGCCTTTGTTCCTCCTGCCCCTCCTTTTTTTTGATAAAATGATCCAGAGGGGAAGTACTGAGATGATCATTAGTATGAGATTTCTCCAAAGCTTAGAACATTCTCTATGTGACTTATAAATAAATCCTACCTTTTAACCAATGTCAACGTTTTTCAGCTAAGCAGTGTTAGGAATATGAGGTCAGGGTGTCAAGAGCATCATGGATAGGGACAGAAAAGGGGGAAAATTTTTTTTTATTATCTCTCTAGCAATTTATAATGGGTTCTTTTTAAGGCAAGCCTCAGAAGTACATTGTTTTTATATAGTGAACTCCTGTACAACAAAGGTTATAGCATTGCCCTGAACTTGAAGTGACCATTACACTTATTTTATTGAGACAAGGTCTCACTCTGTTGCCCAGATAAGAGTGCAGATATGTGATCATAGCTCATTGCCCAGGTCAGACTCCTGGGCTCAAATGATTCTTCTGAGGCTGTAGTCCCAGCCTCCTGAGTAGCTGGGACTACAGACATGTGGCACCATGCCTAGCTAATTTTAAAATTATTATTATATTTATTTATTTATTTTTTGTAGAAACAGGATCTCTCTGTGTTGCCCAAGCTCTTCTCAAACTTTGAGCTCAGGTGATACCTGGGCCTCCCAAAATGCTGGTATTACAGGAAAGAAACACTGTGCCCTGCCTCATTACACTACTTTTAAATTCCAAGGGATGAAGTGCTTCTAGCAAAAGATTAGAGTAGATAAGCTAGATAACTCACTTCATTCAAATATAAAAGTTAGTCTGGCATTTCCAGCTTCAGAAAGTACAAGTTCATTAGAAATAATTCCCAGGTATCTTTTTCTGTTTTTTTTTTTTTTTTTTTTTTTTTTTCCTGGTCAAAATTGGTCTTTTATGCATATTCAGCTTTTGAAATGCCGTCTTGAATTATTTTAAAAGTCATTTATTTTAGAGTTCAAAGACTGATCTGGTTAATTCTTTTGATAAAGAGGAGGTGAGGCCTTCTCAAGGAGACTTAAAGTACAAAATGTTCACCTTTGCCAGCCAAACAGTCTGGATTATTTTCATTACAAACAGATTATTTCAAATGGTAGACCCTCTGGTGCATTTAAGCATTTTACAGACTATTAACCACTAGAAGAAAGCTGGGAAACAGACAAAAGTGGTAGAAACCATTTCAAGGTAAAGATGCTACTTTTCCAGAAAAGAAAAGTAGAGAGTCTCTCAGGGATTCTAAACTTCCCTCAAAGGGAAAATAAGTTCCTATTTACAGAAATATCCCAGGAACAACACCCTGTGAATAATGAGGCACAGAGTCACAGCACATCAGCCACGGTCCCCCTGTTATGAGCAGACCTTGGACCAGGTGTGTTATGTATTATTTCATTTAATCCTTCAAACATCCATGAAATGTGGTATTTTTATCCCCATCTGCTAGATAAACATAATTAGACTCAGAGAGTTGCAAGTTAGTTTGAAACTGAGATCTGTGCTTGGGTTGCAAACCTGTGTGCTTTCCGTAGCTGAACACAGAAAGAAGTTGGTGATAATTGTCCAAAGTGATCACGAGACATTGATGTATTTTCCTTCCATTTCTTTCTTTTTTTTTTTCTTATAAAGTTGAGTGATTTGACAGAGTCCTCAACAGAGCAGGAAAGGAGAGAGAAGTCAGTGTCACTCCTCTACTCTAAGAAAAGTGGTTGTCTATCCTATCTTTTATTTTGCTTATAGAATTCTACTTTGCATTTTACAGAATTATGAATTGTTGGGTTTAGGAATAGAAGGATGACAGGAAATAGCTTAAAGGCAAATATATCCAAGCACCTTTGATTTAGTGATGCTTTGAGAGGTAGCTGAGATGTAGACATATAGGAGAATTTCAGTTTTTACTACTTGCACAGACCAGCAGAGGTGTCTAACTTTCTACCTTTCTCTGCCACAAAGAGCAAGAATCAGAGTTGTTTTGGGCCACACATTAAATACACAAACCCTAACAAAAGCTGGTGGGCAAAAAAAAAAAAAAAGCCCATGCATACATTTTACACTATCCAACACAGCAGTCCTCAAATAAGCAGCATGTGGCCCAAGGACCCCAGGTTAGACGCCCTAGGGCACTGGGCATGAGATTGTGCATTGAATTAATACTGGCCTTTGGGAACATGTGGGTTCCAGAGGTCCACTTTGGTGTCCCCTCGTTAGGCATAGAGTACAGGTCTGCTTGCTGTCACACAGGGCCAGAAGGTGGCAAGTTGATTTTGAGAATTAGATTCTGTGCTGCCAGGAGAGCAGAGATTGTGAGAAATCAAATGGTCAAAGTGACTTTCACTCACAAGCCACAGACACCATGGGACAACTTGTTGAAATAGAGAGGAAGAAGCCAAGGTTTAGAGTGGGAAGATCAGAATTCAGGTCTTGGGTCTACTCCTACTCCAATTCCACGTTGCCTTGAGTAATGCTTACCTGTGTTGATGGTTAGGTTTCTCATCCACAATAATGATTGAACCAACTTCAGAACATCATGAGCCTAAAATGAGATAACTGATACAAAAAGTTTAATATAAACTGCTACGTAATCATACGAAAAATAGTAGTTAATATTATTTTAACTCACTTAGGAGGATTAAAAACAGGTGTCTTTCTAATTGTCCTTACCTGGTCGCCAGAGATTTCTGGTCTCCATGGCTCTTTTATATGTTGTGTTCTAATCTACCTACACTTTATGTGTTTTATTACCAAATTTTTCATTGAAACTTTGTTCTTTGGATGTCCCAGATCAGGCTTGATATGAAAGTCCCAGTACAGGCCTGATATAAAAATAGCAGTCAAATTGTATTTTTTAGTAAAATGTAGACTAGGGCAGAAGGTGAGAGGGGACTCTGGAAGGAATGAGCAGGAGAGGGGGCTGCTAGATCCCTGCTCTAATATTTACCAACTGTGTTTTTGCTTCCTTACCTATTAAATGAGAGGATAATGAACAGTAACTACCTTGTGGGTTTTTTGTCATTAAATAAAATAATACATATGCACTACTATGTGTCTAAAACATTGCATCTGCTAAATAAAGATTATGTTATTATTAAGGTTATTGTTAAATACTCAATGTTCTTGTCATAGCAAAG
Organism: Loris lydekkerianus; assembly: GCA_963574355.1. Taxonomy (NCBI): domain Eukaryota; kingdom Metazoa; phylum Chordata; class Mammalia; order Primates; family Lorisidae; genus Loris; species Loris lydekkerianus. The sequence goes on from CAUYPK010029017.1 coordinate 19,686, forward strand.
TCCCCCCCCCCAAAGACAAAGCCATGCTAAACTATGTCAGTGTGCTGAGCCACATTGAGGTGTGTTCTAGAAAGTTGATTGTCTACCATTCCTAGAACATGTTCACCAGATCAGTTGCTCAGTTAATGGAAATTTAGCCATCTTCAGTCACTCTTAAGGCTCTGAAGGTAACTCCTCGCAAATGTGATTTGATTTAGCTCTTTTTTGAATCCATATGGTAATAGCCAATTTCATTGGCTTTTAAAATTAATTCATTACATGTCAAATTTCTAGTGAGAATGTTCCCTCCCCCTCTTTACTCCCCTTTCCTTTGTTCCTTGCTCCTCCCCATCTCTTTCTCTCTCATCTCTCTCTCATCTCTATCTCTTTCTCTCTCTCAGAATCTGTTCTAGGCCTGGCTGGAGCACAGACATACTTCGAACGCAGCCCTTACCCACAGTCCAAGAGAAGTGAGAAGGTGGATAGGTGAAGGGTAGAATGTGGTAAGAATCTCGAGTACCTTGGTGGTTTAGAGGTGAGAATACCTCTAATTCCATGGAAATTAGAGAGGTTCCCAGGGTGTGGACTTTGAGCTGACCCCCAAAGGACAGTAGGATCCACCATGTGAAGGCTTAAGGAGAGGAGAGGAGGATGTGTAATCCAGGCTAAGGGAGCAGCGGGAGCGAAGTCATGGAGGTGGACTTCTCTCGAGGAGAATCAATGTTAGGGAGCAGCACAAGGACTATACTTTCTCCTGACTGCCTCTTGCAGAATCAGCTAGGATACTCTTCATTGCAAATGTGGATGTGGTGGTGGGGAGGATTTCTAGTTCTGACATAGATTCCCAGGCATCAGATTGTTCCTTGATGGAATAATCTGGAATAATCCATCCAATAATCCATCAAGGGCTTAACTTCCCTTGATATCCATCTTAGCTCCTGAGGTTTATCAGACATCCAGGTAGGTTTTATGTTTAGGATTTGCCCATTCAGATAGTGACTACTGTTATTATCATATCAGTATCTAAGGGACAATTGCGGTATCTGTTCCTCAATCCAGAGCTGCTCCCTCTAGTTTAATTTCAGGATGAAGTCATCAGGGCACTGCAAAGGGAAGCAGTTTCAACTAGGGTCATGCACTAAGGTACCTTCTTCAATTCCACGTGTGCTAGCATTTTCACAGTTAACTTGGGCACACTCAGTCCAGGCCTTCATCTCTTTCATCCGTTCATCAGACTCTCATTGAGCATGTCTCAGCCTCCACACCAATAGGGAGCTAAGGAACAATAAAACTTTGACACCTGTTTTCAAGGTAGTCTAGTCTAGAGAATGATGAGGAGTGCAAAAGGCGGACAGTTAAAATCTTTCAGAGTTATAGTAAATAATAGTAAAATGGCAGAGCTGTTTTGTTTGATTTTATTTTTTCCTGGAGATAAGGTATTTAAGAGATTCTTCTGGAAGAGGTGAAATTTAAGTGAAGCCTTTAATAGGAATAGTTTTATTGACTTGGTTTCTTCATCCTCCAAGATCCATGCATGCCCTTGGAATGCTTGTTTTTTTTTTGTTTTTTTTTTTCTTTTTTTCCCCAGATGCAATTTTGCATCTGGCCGTGGGCTGGGAGGTAACGGCATAAACTACCTCTTATCTGAGAATGTGCCTCCTCCTGACTCTTGAGCTTTGTTCTATGTGTCAGTGCCTCATATTCATATTCATATTTCTCAATAAATGATGACAAGGCTTTTACCATCAAGGCTTTAATATCTACTATCTTTCAAAGGCATGTAATTCTGTCCAGAATGTTTACCAACTCCAAATGCTTACAGAATTGTATTCAAATGATATTTTTTTAGATTGAATGACTGATGACTTAGCCTGATGATTGAACTTCATGGAGGTTTTGGTATCTATTTCCTCAGGATGAATTCAAAACTTACTCTTGGAAAAAGGTAAAGTGGATCTGCCTGTCATCATTTAACAGCGCGTTTGGTCTTACTCCTGACCACCCTCTCATTGCAGATGAGGAGTATATCATAAATAGAGCCATACAAAAGCCAGACCTAAAGGTAAGAAAACTATGGCTACTGCTCAGGCCAGAGAAATCTAATCTTTTGTCCCATCCAGTATAATGTTGAATTCAGGTCTTCCACCGTGCTAGCCCTCAACCCACAGTGTAGAACGTTACCAAGAACATGAACTTTGGAACCAGGCAGAGCTCAGCTCAGATCTCAGCTTCATCCTTTTAAACAGTGCAATCTTGAATCAATTACTCAGCTATGCTGAGCCTCAGTTTTCTCCTCTACAAAATGATAATTATAATGCTCTTCTCAAATATCAATTGATGACATTCAATACATTAAGGAATAATACAACAGTCAATATGTCAGGTACCCAGTAAATGCTCAGTATGTATTTGCTCTTAATAGTGTTATGGCCTGTATTATAACTTGTGCAACAGGACTAATCTTATAGTAAGGTAGTCATTCGGAAATTTGCTTATGCCTGCAAAATAACCTTATTTTGAATTCTTGTCACTCAAACGTGTTTGGGTTACTTCATTTTCACCATTTTAAATTAGTACTGACTGGTTCATGACTAGTTAACATTCATATTAAAAAAAATTTATAAGACAAAATGTTTTCTCTTATATTTATTATATATGTGTGTAGTCAGCTATTTAAATAAGTTTTATGAGCTCAAGGTCAATTTTTTAAAATAATAAAAGTCAATTACTGAGGAATTTTTCTATTATCAATTGTCATTGCCCAGTTGTCCTAACTGCTAAAATAAACAAAAATAAAAGAGGTCAAGAACTTCCAAAAAACAGATTGCCTCATCTTTTAGGAAACCACACAGCTGAGGAGGCTTCCTAAATCAGCTTTGCATCCTCAGAGTTTTATTGCCCTGAAATTCTAGCATCTATAATTGCATCAAACAAATAAGTGAATGGACAACTGAAGAAATGGTCAAGTAAATAAATAGAATGTAAAGAAAGGGTAGAGGTTGGGCAGCTCAAAGGGGTGGGGCGCTAGCCCTATATGCTGGAAGTGGTGGGTTCAAACTCAACCCCGGCCAAAAACTGCAAAAAAAAAAAAAAAAAAAAAAGGAAAGAAAGAAAGGGTAGAGGTCTTCAAATAGAAAAATTTGAAACCCAGTTAGGTTAATACTTTCCTTTACCAGGCCATGATATAGACCATTTGGTTAGTTCCTGCCTTTCTGAGTCTTGAGTTACTTATTTATAAAATGAGATAATAACCCCTTCTCTGCCTATTTCTCATGGCTGTTGTGTACCTAAAATGAGAAGATAGAATTAAGGTGGTCTGTGAACTGCTATAAGCTATATTTATAATATTTGAAACTTTCATTAAAGTCAGAGGGCCGTCATGTCATGGGCTTAGCCATGATGACACTAATAGCAATGACAATAACAATACCAAGATGATAAACACCAAGGATGTTTAAGGAGATTTTAGAGATTGCAACAAAGAATTATGTCAGGTTTGCAAACATAGTCTAAGAGGAGACTCTAAGGGCCATCTTGTAGGATTGCTTGCAAAGCAGAAACCCAGTGCTTAACCTGTTCAACAGGATGTTCTTATAACATGTTCCAGCAAGAAATGAAGAACAAGAAGTTTGGGGAGAGGAATCTTTCTGATTCCTGGGCAGAAAAGGAAATAGACTTCACAGTAGATTTTTAGTTTCCTAATTGTTTCCTAGTCTCAAATTCAGGAAATGGGTAAATAAACACCCCTTGCAAATATTAACCTTAAAAGCCTCTTACCAGCTTCCAGAGGCTCTGAGAGTGATGAGGGAAGCAGATAAACTCCAGGCAGAGATGTCTGCTGGAGGATTATCAAAGATGCTTAGAAGGTCTGTGATGGAGCCATCTCCCCCTGTAAGAATGGCCTTGGAGGAGAGGATTAAAGATGGTGGCCAAGTAACAGCTTCCCTGCAACTGGGCACAGTGAGTCTGGGGAGACAGGACTCCAGGCATCTCTGGCCAGTGAGATCTGCCTATAATAATCCCTTTGAGGATACAGAGAGCAAGGGACTTCTGGACCCCAAGAGGAGAACAAAAACAGTGGAGAACTGGCAAGTGATTGCGTGTGTTCGATGGACCTAATCACCCCGGCAACCGTGAGTACAAGCAGAAGTGAGACTGTAAACCAGAAGAACTTACCTGTGAACTGTTTTGGTGTTCTTGGACTTGGCACTTGGTTGAGCTGCCTTGGGGAGAGCTTGAGGAGTGTGGAGAACTTTGGGCATTGTCTGGGGCCCCAGACTGAGCCACTGAGCTGGGCACAGGAAGCCATTGTGAAAGAACTGCCCTGGCAAGCTCCATTCTCAGGGTCCCAGAGCAAGGATTGGGCGGGACAAAGTAACCTAGTGACCGAGCTGCCTTATAGCCTTAATCCTTAGGGGCAGAGTGAGACGATTTTGGCACAATGGAGCCTTGGGCTGTTGCCCTGGGTAGAGTGCTGTGATGTCACAGCTCAGAGCAACCTCAAACTCCTGGGCTTGGCACTGCCTAGACCTCCATAAGAGCTGTGCAGCAACCCCTGACTGGTGACCCGCACCCACCGGGCCTCCGCATTCCCTGACTAGGAACTGCGGGAGCCACGCAGCCCTGCGTCCTCGCTCCTGTGTCCTCCCAGCCTCCACACTAGCCCATTCATCTGGCCAGGGACTCTGGTAGCTGCGTGCCCTCTTGAGCCCTCCATGTCTCTGCACAGAGCTCTTCTCCTGGACAGAGACTGCTGGAGCCTTGGGCTCTCTGTGCCAAAGTCACTGGCCGCCAGGCACTCCCAGAACTGTGCGCACCACCTCCAGCCCTATTGCTGGATCCGGGTGTGTCACACACCGGAGCTGCTTCCACAACCAGAAATCCCTAGCTAGAGCAGCCCCAGAGGAACTGGGGTCCTCTGAGCAGCCCCAGAGGAACACAGGGTCACTCCCTACAAAGATCCAGCAACAATAGAGTGAACCTGCTGGGGTCTAATCTTGGAGAGACACCTCCCCAACTCTGAGGATGGCCAGAGGCAACAGTGAAAAACAATCATGAGACAAAATCAACAGAAAAACTCTGGCAATATGAATAATCAGAGTAGATCAACTCCTCCCAGGATCAATGAGGCAGACACAGCACAAGATCCCATGCACAAATAAATAGCTCAGATGTCAGAAATCAAATTCAGAATCTGGATAGCAAATAAGATCAAACTAGAATTCCAAAAGTTATCTCAAGAATTCAACAGATTCAAAGACCAAATGACAAAAGATTTTGCATCCCTCAAAGATCTGAGAAACACAGTAGAATTCCTCAGTAACAGAATGGAGCAAGCAGAAGAAAGGATTTCTGACATTGAAGACAAAGCTTTCGAACGCTCCCAAACCCTCAAAGAAGAAGAGAAATGGAGAGCAAAAACAGACCACTCTC
>CAUYPK010029018.1:0-12808 GCA_963574355.1 Loris lydekkerianus
AGCAAAGTATCTCAGGAATGGTAGAAAAAGTATCCAGTGTATTCAGCTCTACTATGAAGGTAAATTATAGCTTTCACATGAAGGCTATAACCCAACTATAGCACAAGACTGTGGGGAAAGGGCCAAGGAAGGGGAAGGGAGGGGGGAGGTTTTGGGTGGAGGGAGAATAATGGGTGGGGCCACATCTTAGAATGGGCACAGGTGAAACTTACTAAATGCCGAATACAAATGCCTACATACGGTAACTAAGAAAATGCCTTGAAGGCTATGTTAAACTGTTTGATGACAATATTTCAGATTGTATATGAAACCCGCACTTTGTACCCCTTCAATGCCCTAATGTACACAGCTATGATTTAACAATAAAAATAAATAAATAAATAAATAAATAAGCTTTCTCTTCAATGTCAGAAATCCTTTCTTCTGCCTGCTCCATTCTGTTACTGAGGGATTCTACTGTATTTTTCAGATCTTTGAGGGCTACAAGTTCTTGTCTCAATGTGTCAAAATCTTTGGTGATTTTTGTCTTTGAATTCCTTGAATTCTTTAGACAATGTATTATTTTAATTTAGTTTTTATTTTTATTTTTAATTTTTTTAGAGACAGGTCTCACTTTATCACCCTGGGTAGAGTGCCGTGGCATTATAGCTCATAACAACCTCCAACTCCTGGGCTTAGGTTATTCTCTTGCCTCAGCCTCCCAAGTAGCTGGGACTACAGGCACCCACCCCATGCCCAGCTATTTTTTGTTGCAGTTTGGCCAGGGCCAGGTTCAAACCTACCACCCTTGGTATATGGGGCCAGCACCTTACTCACTGAGCCACAGGAGCCACCCTTGAGACAACTTTTGCAATGCTCCTTGAATTTCTAATTCCAACTTTACCTCCATTCTATTAATTTTATTTGCGATCCAAATTCTGAATTCAATTTCTGACATCTCAGCCATTTGTTATGAATGGGATCTTCAGTTGTGTCCACCATATCATTCGTTGGGGGAGTTAATGTACTCTGATTATTCATGTTAATGGAGTTTTTTTTTTTTTTTTGCTGATTCTGCCCTATGATTATTTTACACCATTGTCTAGATGAGCAGATAAGGTAAGTTGGGTTGGGGGCTCCTGGAGTAGTGATTAACCAGCTCTTTGCCTAAGAGCTGGGACTGGTGTCTGTACCTTTTCCCCTAGAGCTTTGAAAGGACCTGTATAGTGCTATGGACTGAGAACCTGAGGACCTGCTTGATGTGATGGGGCTAAGTGGTTCTGTCTTGTTTTTAGCTGGTCTCTGTCCACTCCTAGTGAATCAGTAACTCTGGGTTGAAGTCTCAGCTGTGGAGAAATACCAGCAACTAATTCACCCCTTTCCCACAGGCAACAATTGGAAAAGGAAAATCAAACCTTCCCACAACTGCATACCCAAGGTATCACTTAGGCTAGTCCTGGGGTGATTGGCCCAGGTCAATAGTTCCAAATCAATTGTCCCAGTCTCAAGTGGGAGAGTTCAAAAGGTCCCCAGCAATTAGAAAGCAGGAGTCTGCTGGCAACTTGAGTCTGACATACTCCAGTGCTCCATGGAGTCAGAAGGACCCACCCAGCTAATGAATTAGTCCAGGAAGGTTGATGCCTCCTTCCCCATCTTTCACCTCTGTCACACCCAGTCAGTGGTAACCCCACAGGGCTGTGGCCCAGTTCCCTCCAATGAGCAGATGCTCCAGGGGTATGCACCTGCCTGAGTCAAAGGGAGATCTGTGTCTCCTTGGCCAGACTGCTGCCCTCTGCCACCAGTTGGCAGGGGGAGCTGAAGTCTGACAACCTCAGGTGCTTACTGGAAGCTGGGGCAGTTCACTCAGTTCTAGTCCCACCCCAGATTGATATTGCTGCCACTTATATTCTGGCAGAATTAGCGATTCTGTTTCAGCTATATTCCTCTGCTGGCCAGGCTCTGTTTGAGTTCACAGAAACTGTGGCTCAGCCTGCTCTGTGCCTCTGCCATTGTGTCAGTTCTCTGAGAGCTGGCATCTCTGTCTCGGCTGCACTCTGTGTTGGGGTGGGTGCGATTACAGCTCACATTTAGTTCTCAATTATTGCCTCCCCCTGGGCTGGTGCAGTTGCCCCACCTGCTTTTGTCTCAGCTACGATTCCTTGGGGGCTGGGTGCTTCTTAGGGTCACTAAAGCAGTACTTCTGACTCAGCCCCTCCCTGGGAGTATTCCGTCTCTGCATGGGCATGTATTCTAGTCTCCATCCCCTCTGTGCCCTGCCAGGGCAGATATCTCCTCTTTACTCACGGGGCCTGCATTTCTGTCCCAGATATGTTCCACAAGTGGCTGCCACCGGTTGCCAAGAGAGGTGGGGAGTTTCTCTCCAAAATATCCCCAGGGGTGTGAGCCCTATTGTTCCTGCCACTGCTGCTGCTGCTCTGCGCCGTGGGGCACCACTTCTCCCTCTCCCTCTCAGTCCACAGTCCTCTCTTTATCCCCGTGTCACAAAATCAGCACAGACCTGCAACACCATTTTGGATGTCATATCTAACCATTGTCAAATCCAAAGTCATAAAGAATTACTCCTATGTTTTTTCCTAAGAGTTTTCTATTTAAGTCTTTGATCATATTAATTTTCCATGAGGTAAGAGATCAAGTTCATTCTTTTGCAGGCATATATTACAGCACCATTTGTTAAAGATACTATTCTTTCCCCTATTGAATGGTCTTGATGTGCTTGTCAAAAATCAATTGACCATAAATGTGTGAATTAATTTCTAGATTCTCAGTTCTATTCCATTGATCTGTAAATGTATCATTAGGCCAGTACCAGGCATACCGTACATTACTGTAGCTTAGTAGTAGAATGGAAATTGGGAAGTGTGAGTCCTTCAACTTTGTTTGTTTTGAAGATTGTTTTGGCTACTTTGGTTGCTTTGCAATTCCATATGAGTTTTAGGATTAGTTTTTCCATGTCCATAAAGAAGGCAATTGGCATTTTGATTTGAATTGCATTGAATCTATGTCGCACTTTGGGGGAATGTTACCATCTTAACAATATTGTCTTACAATCGTGAACACAGGATCCCTCTCAAATTATTTAGGTCTTCAATTTAATGCAGCATTTTTTTTCAGTGTACAAGTCTTGCATCTCCTTGGTTAAGCTTATTCCTAAGTTTTTTTTTTAATTTTTGATAGTATTTTAAGTGGAATTGTTTTCTTAATTTCCTTTTCAGATGTTCATTGCCAGTATATTAAGCACAACTAATTTTTGTATATGCTGGGATTTTGATTTGGATTGTATTAAATCTATAAATCAATTAAGGGAGAATTAACATCTTAGCAATATTGAGCCTTACAATCCATAAACAGAGTCTCTATTATATAGGTCTTGTATAATTTTTTATCATTATTTCTTTTTTGTTACTATAATTTTTAGTATTTAGATTCTTCACATATTTGGTTACATTTATACTTAAGTACTCTCTGTTTTGGGGATAAGTGGTAGTGTTTTTTAATTTTAAATTTCCAATTGTTCATTGTTAATATGTAGAAATCCAATTGATTTTTAAATTTTTACTTTCTTTTATGTGACCTGGATTGACTATTAGTTTATTCTAGCAGTTTTGTTGTAAATTCTTTAGAGTTTTTTGTTTGTTTGTTTGTTTGTTTGTTTGTTTGTTTTGGTTCAATAAGGTTGGTTTATTTTATTAAAAATAACCACATGGACTTACACATTTAGACAAGTTGGAACAAGGGGAAAAAGATTTATTCTCCCATTAAATACCAAAAAAAGAGAGAAATATATATGAAACATTTGTTCAGATATTAGACATTGGGCAATACAAGACAATGATTTTTGAAAAAGCAAAAACAGATATGATGAGCCCCCAAATTGCCTCTTTATTAAAAATCTCCAGCTGGCAGTGAAGTGAGAGAAATCCCAAAGTCTAGTAGGATTTTAAGACAGCTGAGAATGTAGGAAGGCCACTGTGGCTATAGTTCTTTGAAATGTTGGAGACCAATATGCAGCTTAGACTGATGGCTTCAGAATCTTTAGAGCACTTCTCTTGAGTCAGCTTTAGAGTTTTTTTTAATGAATACAAACATGTCTGCAAGTAGAGATCATTTTATTTCTTCATTTCCAATCTGTATGCCTTTTACATTAATTTTCTTAACTTATTGCACTGGGTGAGACTTACAGTATTAGAGTGAATAGAAATAGGGAAGGCAGATTTTTTTTGTCTCATTTTCAATCTTAGGGAGAAAGTACAGTAGTCAGTTTCTTACCATGAAGGGTGATATAAACTAACAGTTTTATAGATGGCTTTTTTTCTGGTTATGAATAGTCCTTTCTCTTCCTTTTATTCTTGAGAGCATTGATGATGAAGGAAAGTTGAATTTTCTCAAATGTTCTTCCTTTATCTATTTATATAATCCTTTATTTTCATCCTTCCTTTATGCACTCATATAATTAACCATATGCTTTTTCCTCCCTTCTTCAGTCTGTTGATGTTATGAACTACATTAATTGAGTCTTAAATATTGAACTCACCCTGCATTTACAGGATACATTTAATTTGGCCATGATATCTTATTCATCAGATATATTGAGGGATTCAATTTGCTAACATTTATTTGTTGCATATTTTCAAGTCTATTACATGAGAGATATTGTTCTGTAGTTATCTTTTCCTATTTTGTCTTTCTCTGCTGTTGTTATCAGGGTAATGCTCACCTCAGAAGAGAAGTGTTCCATTCTTTTCTTTTTTCCAGAAGGATTTGTATAGAATTGTTAGTATTTCTTACTTAAATGTTTTGTGTAATTCACCAATAAACCCATTTGTGCTGGAGTTTTCTTTGTTGGAATATACCTTAATAAATAGAGGATTATTCAGGTTATCTATTTCTTCTTGAATTAGCTTTTGGTAATTTTTGTCTTTTAAGGGATTTTTCCTTTTCACCCAAGTTGCTGAATTTATTGATGTCAGAAAAGTTCATAGTGATACTCCTTCTTTTATTCCTGATATGTGCATATGTAATTTATGTCTTCTTTGTTCAGTATTGGTCTGACTAGAAGTTTATGTTTCATTATTTTTTTCAAGAAATTAACTTTTGGTTTTGTAAATTTTCTGTCTTTTCTCTGTTACTAGTTTCTTTGATTTCTTCTCTTACTACATAATATTTTTTCCTTCTGCTTGCTTTTCATTTAATTTGTTCTTTTTCTATACTCTTAGAATGGGAAGTTAGGTTATTAATCGGAAACTTCTGTTCTATTTTAATTAAAGAATTTAATTATGTAACATTTCCTCATACCACTGCTTTGATTGTATCATGTGAAAAATTGAAAAAGAACTTTTTACAGTGAGATAATTTTAGATTGATATAATAGTTGTAAAGCTAGTAGAGTTCCTGTGTAAATTTCACAACTTCCCCTAATGTTAACAAGTTACATAACCATGATACATTTTTTATAGATAAGAAATTAACATTGATATATTACTATTACCTTAAGATATAGACTTTATTCAGATTTAACCAACTTCTCTAACTAATGTCCCTTTTCTATACTAGAATCCAGTTTAAGAAACAATAGAGCATTTAGTCATTGTCTCCTTCATTTATTCCTTTCTTCTTTTCAAAGACCCTGACAATTATGAAGAATACTGATCAGATATTTTATAGAATGGTCATTAGTTTAGGTTTTTCTGATGTTTTCTTATGATTAAATGAAAGTTTTGGAATTGAGAGAGAAATGTGCCATCTTGTTGCATAATTTTAGGGGCTTATTACTTATTATTGGTGAAATAAACCTTGATCATTTGGTCAAGATCATCAGATTTTGCTAAGTTATGTTTTCATGTAAATTCAACTCAGAATATTTTCTAATTTCCTTTATGACTTCCACTTTGACTCATGAGTTATTTAGAAACATATTGCTTAATTGACAAATATTTAGGGATTTTCCAGATATTTCTGTTATTCTAATTTTATTCTGTTGTGGTCAGAAAGCATATTTTATATGATTTCATTCTTTTACATTTGTTGAGAAATAAATAAACCAAGAATATGGTTTATTTTGATGAAAGTTTCATGTACACTTAGAAAGAATGTGTAGTCCACTATTCTTTTTGTTTGTTTTTTGTTTTTTGTAAGATAACAGAGTCTCACTTTATCGCCTGCGGTAGAGTGCTGTGGCATCACAGCTGGTATATGAGGCTGACGCCCGACCCACTGAGTCACAGGCACTGCCCATAGTCCACTATTCTATAGAGTGTTCTATAGATATCAACTAGGTCAACTTGGTTGACAATGTTGTTCAGATCATCTATATCCTTACTTATTTTCTCTCTATTTGTTCTATAGTTTACTGAGAATTAGTAGTTATAATTGTGGATTTAGTCATTTTTCTTCAGGTCTATCATTTTTGTTTCATGTAGTTTGAAACTCTTTGTTATATACATACACAATAGGATTGTTATGTCTCATTGGTTAATATACTGCTTTATCATCATGTAATGTCCCTGTTTATATACATGGTAGTATTTCTTGTTCTGATATCTAATTTGTCTGATATTAATATAGCCACTCCAGCTTTCTTTTGATGCCATATCCTTTCCCATTGTTTTACTTTTATGAGATCCATATACGCTATTTTTAAGAGAAGTTTTAGATTTATAAAAAACTAAGCAGAAAATACATGTACCCTCTTCCACCATACAATTTTCCCTGTTGTTAAAATCTTGCATTAGTGTGGTATACTTGTTATAACTGATGAACATATATTGATATATTATTATTAATTAAAGTCCACAGTTCACATTATCATTAACTGTTTGTTTTGTACAGTTCTATGGGTTTTGAAAAATGTATGTCATGGTATATACCATTAGAATGTCATGCAGAACAGTTTCACTGCCCCCAAACTTCCTATCCTAATAGTCATCATTTCCTTTGCCCCCAAACTCCTGGCAACCACTTATCTTTTTATTCTCTTTATGGTTTTGCCTATTCAAAAATGTCTTGTAGTTGGAGTAATGAATTATGTAAGCTTCTCTAATTGGTTTCTTTCATTTAGCTTCATAAAGTCTCTCTATGTCTTTTTTAGCTTGATGATTTATTTCTTTATTTGCCAAATATATTTCATTGTGTGGATTTACCACAGTTTGTTTATCCATTCATATATTAGAAGACATCTTGTTTGTCTTTGGGTTTTGACAATCATGAGTAAAGCTGCTATAATGTAGCTGTAATCCATTAGTTAAAATCTTATTGAGCATTTTTGCATCAATATTCATTAGTGAAATTGGTCCGTAGTTCTCCTTTTTAGTTGGGTTCTTTCCTGGTTTTGGTATCACAGTGATATTTGCTTTATAGGACATGTTGGGAAAGATTCCTTCCTTCTCAATATCTTGGAATAGCTTCTGCAGTATGGGTACAAGCTCTTTTTTGAAGGTTTGATAGAATTCTGGTGTGAAGCCATCAGGTCCAGGGCTTTTTATTATTGGATTTTTAAAAATTGTTTCTTCAATTTCAGTGCTTGATATTACTCTGTTAAAGAGATCTATTTATTTCTGGTAAAGTCTAGGGAGGTGGTATGATTCCAGGTATTGGTTTATTTCCTCCGCATTGTCAAATTTCTGGGCATAAAGTTTCTTATAGTATTCAGAGATAATCTTTTGTATCTCTGTAGTATCTGTTGTTATTTCCTCTTTTTCATTTCTGATTGCGGTTATTAGAGATTTTATTTTTCTGTTTCTAGTTAATCTGGTCAAAGGTTTATTGATTTTGCTTATCTTTTCAAAGAATCAACTTTTTGTTTCATTAATTTTCTGAATGATTCTTTTGTTTTTAGTTTCATTTATTTATGATTTAATTTTGGTTATTTTTTTTCTTCTGGTAGGTTTGGGGTTGGATTGATTTTCCTTTTCTATTTCCATGAAGTGATTCATTAGGTTGTTGATATGCTCTCTTTCTGTTTTTCAGACGTAAGCATCTAAAACAATAAATTTCCCTCTTAGGACTGCTTTTGCAGTATCCCACAGGTTTTAGTAACTTGTAGCTTCATTGTTGTTATGTTTGGGTAATTTAATAATATCCTCTTTTATTTCCTCCTTGACCCGACTGTCATTCAGCATAAGTTGTTTAGTTTTCATGCTTTTGTGCAGGAATGGATTAAGAAACTGTAGTATATATTTACCATGGAATACTATTCAGCCATAAAAAGATGATTTATATTTTTTGTATTAACTTGGATGGAGTTGAAGTACATACTTCTTAGTAAAGTATCATAAGAATGAAAAGCAAGTATCTGATGTACTCAATACTAATATGAAGCCAGTAGACAATCTAATACACATAAGAGAAAAACTCAATTCAATTCAAGTTGGGAGGATGGAGAAGGAGGGAGAGGGGGGGTTGGTGTGCTCCCACTTAATGGGCACAATGTAAGGGTATATGGCACGCCTCTTAGGTACAGGACACAACTATAAGAGGGAATGTACATAACAGATGCAAACATTATAACATTGTTGCTTGTACCCTCACATTAATTTGAAATTTTTTTAAAAGCTACTATAAACATTTGTGTGCAGGTTTTTGTTTGTACATAAGTTTTCAACTCATTTGAATAAATTTTAAGGTGCATGATTACTGGATCATATAGTAAGACTATATTTATTTTTGTAAGAAACTACCAAACAATCTTTCAAAGTGGTTGTGCTATTTTGCATTTCTACAAGCAGCAAATGAGAGTTCCTATAGTTTTATATCCTCATCAATATTTGGTGGTGTCTGTGTTTGAGATTTTCACCATTCTAATACTTTGTAATGATATCTAATTGTTGTTTCAATTCCTTGATAACATGATAGTTAACATATTTTATATGCTTAATTACCATTTGTTTATCTTCTTTGATGAGGTATTTGTTTAGATATTTTGCCCGTTTTCTTTTTTCTTTCTTTCTTTTTTTTTTTTTTTTTCTTTGTTTGAGACAGAGTGTCTGGTAGAGTGCTATGGTGTCATAGCTCACAGCAACCTCAAACTCTTGGGTTTGAGCAATCCTCTTGCCTCAGCCTCCTAAGTAGCTGGGACTACAGGCATGTGCCACTATGCCCAGATAGTTTTTCTGTCTTTGGCACAGATGGGGTCTCAAACTCCTGAGCTCAAGCAGTCCACTCACATCAGCCTCCTAGAGTGCTAGGATTACAGTCATAAGCCACCATGCCTAGCCATTTTGCCCATTTTTAATTGGGACATTCATTTTCTCATTGTTGAGTTTTAAGAGTTTGGGGTATATTTTGGATAACAGTTCTGTATTTGATATGTATTTTGAAAGTATTTTCTCTCAGTCTATGGCTTGTCTTTTCATTCTCTTTACCCTATTTTACTTGTCACTTATGTCTTTACATTTAGAGTGGGTTACTTGCAGAAAACATATAATTGTGTCTTACTTTTCACCCAATTTGGTAATCTCTTTTAATTTGTATATTTAGAATATTCATATTTAATGTAATTATTTATCTAGTTGGACCCAAATCTCTTTTTCTAGCTATTACCTACTTTTGGATGGACCAATTTTTTATGATTTTATCTTGTCTCTATTATTGACTTACTATTTGTACCTTTTTAAAACAAATTTTAGTAGTTTTCCTAGAATTTAAAATATACACTTTTAATTAATCACACTCAACCTTGAAATAACATTATACTACTTTGTGCATCATTTAAGAACCTTATAATACTTCCGATTTCTCCCTTCCAATTTTGTGCTATAGTTGCCATATAATTGCCTTTATCATATACCACAATTTTCTTTATCATATGCTATAATACATTGCTACTGTTTTTACTTTAGACAGTCAATTACCTTTTAAATGATTAATGTTAAGAAAAAAGCCTTTTATGCTTATCTTTATTTATCTATTCCCAGACTCCTTTATTTCTTTGCATAAGTCCACATTTTTATAAGGCAGGTCTAAGGATAATGAATTCTCTCACTTTTTATTTGTCTGAAAAGATATTTAGGACTTATGGTTTTTAGTCCAGCATGTAAGGAGCTTAGAAGTTTCTGCTTGATCCTAACAACAAATAAAAACTGAACAAACTGAAAAAACAACTCTTCTTAGAGCTATCAGCAAAATGAGGTCACAAGGTAAACTTCTGTCCCCTAGATTGGAGAAGCAAACAGGCAGGTACAGAAAGTCATGACTTACCAGACCGAAAATGCATCTCCATGAGAGCAAATACCAGGATAGAAAAATCTGAACCATGATACACAAAAGTATTAGAAGGGATAGATTAAAGATGGCGGCTGAGTAACAGCTTCCCTGCAACTGGGCGCAGCGAGTCTGGGGAGACAAGACTCCAGGCATCTCTGGCTGGTGGGATCTGCCTATAATCATCCCTTTGAGAATACAGGGAGCCAGCAAGGGACTTCTGGACCCCAGGAGGAGGACAAAAACAGTGGAAAACTGGCAAGTGGTTGCATGTGTTTGATCGACCTAATCACACCGGCAACTGTGAGTACAAGCAACAGTGAGACTGCAAACCAGAAAGGCCTTACCTGTGAACTGTTTTGGTGTTCTTGGCCTTGGCGCTCAGTTGAGCTGCCTTGGGGAGAGCTTGAGCAGGAGTGTGGAGAACTTTGGGCATTGTCTGGGGCCCCAGACTGAGCCACTGAGCTGGGCGCAGGAAGCCATTGTGAAAGAACTGCCCCAGCAAGCTCTGCCCTCAGGGTCCCAGAGCAAGGATTGGGCGGGACAAAGTAACCTAGTGACTGAGCAGCCTAAAGGTGGGGACTAAACTGCCTTACAGCCTTAATCCTTGGGGCAGAGTGAGACGGTTTTGACACAATGGAGCCTTGGGCTGCTGACCTGGGTAGAGTGCTGTGATGTCACAGCTCATAGCAACCTCAAACTCCTGGGCTTGGTGCCACCCAGACCTCCATAAGACCTGTGCAGCAATCCCCTACCAGTGACCCGCACCCACCGAGCCTCTACATTCCCTGACCAGGAACTGCAGGAGCCACACAACCCAGCGTCCTCCCTCCTGTGTCCTTCCAGCCTCCACACTAGCCCGTTCATCTGGCCAGGGACTCTGGTAGCTGCGTGCCCTCTGGAGCCCTCCCTGTCTCTGTGCAGAGCCCTTCTTCTGGCCAGAGACTGCTGGAGCCTTGGGTTCTCTGTGCCAAAGTCACTGGGCACCAGGCACTCCCAGAACTGTGCACACCACCCATAGCCCTATTGCTGGATCTCGGTGTGTCACACATCAGAGCTGCTTCCACAACCAGAACTCCCTAGCTAGAGCAGCCCCAGAGGAACTACACAGGGTCACTCCCTAAAAAGATCCAGCAACAACAGAGTGATCCCACTGGGGTCTAATCTTGGAGAGACACCTCCCCAACTCTGAGAGGCAATGGTGAAAAACAATCATGAGGCAAAATCAACAGAAAAACTCTGGCAATATGAATGATCAGAGTAGATCAACTCCCCCAAAAATCAATGGGGCAGAAACAGCACAAGACCCCATGCACAAACAAATAGCTGAGATGTCAGAAATTGAATTCAGGATCTGGATAGCAAATAAGATCAAATTAGAATTCGAAAAGTTATCTTAAGAATTCAACAGATTCAAAGACCAAATGACCAAAGATTTAGACACATTGAGACAAGAAATTGCCTCCCTCAAAGATCTGAGAAACACAGTAGAATCCCTCAGTGACAGAATGGACCAAGCAGAAGAAAGGATTTCTGACATTAAAGACAAAGCTTTCAAATGCTCCCAAACCCTCAAAGAAGAAGAGAAATGGAGAGCAAAAACAGACCACTCTCTCAGAGAGCTCTGGGATAATTCGAAGAAAACCAATATTTGTCTCATAGGGATCCCGGAAAGTGACAAAATGGCTTCACAAGGCACAGAGTCTCTTCTCCATGAGATTATGAAGGAGAATTTTCCAGATATGCCAAGAGATTCCGAAATTCAGATAGCAGACAGTTTCAGAACTCCAGCATGACTCAACCCAAACAAGACATCCTCCAGACACATCATGATCAATTTCACTAAAGTTAATATGAAGGAGAAATTTCTGAAAGCTGACAGAGAAAAGAAAACCATTACCTACAATGGGAAGAATATCAGAATAACTGCAGATCTCACTTCTGAAACCTTTCAAGCTAGAAGAGGATGGTCATCGACTTTTAATCTTCTAAAACAAAATAACTTTCAACCCAGGATCCTATAACCAGCTAAACTGAGCTTCATTTATGAGGGAGAAATTAAATACTTCAATGACATTCACATGTGGAAGAAATTTGCTACAACTAAACCAGCTCTCCAGGACATTCTTAGCCCTATCCTCCATAAAGACCAACATAATACTCCACCACACAAGTAAACCCACCCAAAACATTTTTGATCAAATTCCAACTTCCACAGTCGCAAAAAGATTAAAAATGTCCACTGGACTCTTGAAAGGCTTATCAATATTCTCAATTAATGTGAATGGTTTAAATTGTCCTCTAAAGAGGCACAGGTTGGCTGACTGGATACAAAAACTCAAGCCAGATATCTGCTGCATCCAAGAATCTCATCTTACGTTGAAAGACAAATATAGACTCAAGATGAT
This sequence comes from Loris lydekkerianus, assembly GCA_963574355.1. Lineage (NCBI taxonomy): Eukaryota > Metazoa > Chordata > Mammalia > Primates > Lorisidae > Loris > Loris lydekkerianus. Next base: position 12,603 of record CAUYPK010029018.1, read on the forward strand.
GGGACGGTCATATATATTCCAGGCAAATGGAAAGCAGAAAAAAGCAGGCATTGCAATCCTGTTCTCAGACTCAATAGGCTTTAAACCAACCAAAATAATTAAGGATAAGGATGGTCACTTCATATTTGCTAAAGGTAATACTCAAAATGATGAGATCTCAATTATTAATATTTATGCACCCAACCACAACACACCTCAATTTATAA
>CAUYPK010029019.1:0-26026 GCA_963574355.1 Loris lydekkerianus
AATTTCACTAAAGTTAATATGAAGGAGAAAATTCTGAAAGCAGCCAGACGAAAGAAAACCATCACCTACAAGGGGAAGAATATTAGAATAACTGCAGATCTCTCTGCTGAAACCTTTCACGCTAGAAGGGATGGTCATCAACTTTTTTTTTTTTTTAATTGTTAAATCATAGCTGTGTACATTAGTGCAATTGCCTGTACCCATTCTAAGATGCACCATAGATGTGGTCCCACCCATTTCCCTCCCTCCACCAAAACCTCCCCCCTCCCTTCCCCTTCCTTGGCCCTTTCCCCATCGTCTTGTGCTATAGTTGGGTTATAGCCTTCATGTGAAAGCTATAATTTAGCTTCATTGTAGGGCTGAGTACATTGGATACTTTTTCTTTCATTCCTGAGATACTTTGCTAACAAGAATATGTTCCAGCTCCATCCATGTAAACATGAAAGAGGTAAAGTCTCCATCTTTATTTAAGGCTGAATAATATTCCATGGTATACATGTACCACAATTTGCTAGTTCATTCATGGGTTGATGGGCACTTGGGCTTCTTCCATGACTTAGCAATAATAAATTGGGCTGCAATAAACATTCTGGTACAGATGTCTTTGTTATTGCTGCATGACCGGAGACGCGAACGAACAGCAGCTTCGCCGTAGGTGTAAACTCACTCCTGTAATTATTAAGTCAAGAAACAGACTATACACCATGTGATGGCATATAGCAAAGTTCTTTATTCCAAGTTTAGGTTTTATACCTTTTCAGTCACGTACACGCTTAATCCCTTATCTATTAGTTTACTCATTTTCTTACTTTCTTTTTTACATATCAATACAATCACTTTTGTAGTAAATCTCTTCTTCTAAACAATGACTAATTTCTGAGCAGGTATCTAAAGGAACATCACAAGGGAAAAATTAGCCAGAGGGGGATGAATATCTTCAAGCATTCACAAAGTTTACCCAGTATGAAGTAATGACTGTGTCCTTCCTTCAGGGCAGAATATCTATAGACCTCTGACAATATGTTGTTAACATATGTCAACCCTCTGGCCCGTATCTCTGAGGAAGGGCTGGACGCCCTTGGATCTCAGGCTTAACGGGGTGTACTGCCTCAGAGAAAAGGCCTAAGGAATTTTAAAACTCTAAAAAAGCCTATCTCTGTGAGTAACCCAGTGGGGTCCAGATTTCTTAAGCCTCTGGAAGAAAAGTAAGTCATTTTGAACTCACACTGAATTTACTTCGTGTGCTTGATGTAGGATATGTTTATTTTTAAATATTATCCTACATCTTCTTTGGGCCATGTTGTGTTTAGAAATATTATTTACTCTTCATGTATTTTGTAATATTCTAGGTTTATTTCTGTTATTGACTTCTTATTTAATTTCATTAGTCTGATAGTGTACTTTCGTTTTAATAAGGTGCATTTTGAGACATGGAGTATGGTCATTCTTGTGGAGAAATCCTTGTGGGCTAATGAATTATGTGCATTTACCCATGACTGGATTAAGTAGCTTAAAGTTATGAAATGTATTGAGTTGAATCGTGGTGTTGTTTAGATAAACTATGTGCTTGCTGATTTACTACCTGATGTATCTGTTCATATCTGATAGAGGGTGTTGAAAACTCCAATAATAATAATGAACTATTTCTTCTTTAAGTTCTCAGTTTCTCCCTCACCTAATTTGTCACACCATTAATATGCCAATGTACATGTTAAGGACAATTTTTATCTTCTTGTTAAATTATCCTTTTTATTCTTGATGCTCTTTTTAATTCCTGATCTGTTTACTTGCTGTACAGTCTTCTCTGTCAGAAATTAATATAAGTGTTCTGGATTTCTTCAAGTAATGGTAGCATGTTATATTTTTTCCTCTATTCCTCTTTAATACAGGTGTGTTTTTATATTTAAATTTTGTTTCTGATAGACAGCATAGTTGGATTTATTTTCCTATCCACTCTGGCAAGCTATGATTTTTCACTGGTGCTTTTAAAGCATTGGCTGTCAAAGTAGTTTTTTATGTAGTTGATTTTATCCACCATATTTGTTACTATCTTGTAGTTCTTTTGCTATCTTTGTTTTGATTTTTGTCTTCCACTCATTTTCTACTTTTTGAGTTTGTTCATTGTGAATTTTGCCTAATTTTACTGTCTTTCTTGGCATAGCAGATTTCTTCTTAAATTTTTATGTGGTGATCCTAACTTTTATTTTTCATATTATTAATTAATCTAACAAATATTAATTTGTTAAATATTAAATAGCAATAATGAATTTGATTGCATGCTTAAATGTTCACCATACATACATACTGTGAAAGTGCAAAAGTGAAGTGAATGATAGAAAAGATACAATGGACAAGAGGGAAAATTTTGGATTTTTCTGCTATTATAAGGTATTCAAAATATCTCTGATGTTATATACACTTTTTAAAAAGGGTACTTATATTAATTGTATGTATAATTTATAAAGTGTAGGCAGGCCATGGGACCAAGGACCTCAGGTCCTAGCTGGATGTTGAGCACAGTCTCCATTCAATTCTTTCCCATCTTGGCTCCTTCCACATGGCAGAAATCTTCATCAAATCCACCAACAAAGAGGTTTGTGGCAATAGAGAAATCTAAGTCTCATGTAACATATAGCCACACACATGACATTCCATGGCCTGGGTTATTTTACTGATTCTTCCAAAATTTACATAAAAAGGATTAGAATACAAGTTATTGTGTATTTTGTACACCAAGAGGTGGGAATCACTGGGCACCATGTCAGGGTCTGTCTACCACATCATCTTCTGTCCAATCTGGAGGAGGTTTTCAGTCTACACTTCCTTTGTATGATCTCAACCTTTATGAAAATAACTGGTCAGTTATTTTTCAGGATGTGTCATGGGATGGTTTGTCTGATGATTTTTTTATTTATTTTAATTTTTTAATTTTTCTTGCAGTTTTTGGATAGCGCCATGTTTGAACTCACCACCTCCGATACATGGGGCCAGTGCCCTACTTCTCTGAGCCACAGGCACCACCCATTTTTTTTTTTTTTTTTTATAATTTTACAGGGAACATAGAGTTAAACATGTAATTATGTATGGATGCAGACAAGAAAAATTAAATAGGATATTATTTACAAAAATAAATTTAGAGAAAAAACAAAGAAGAAATTTCTAATGGTAAAATAAAAATTTAAGATAATAGTAATTATCACCAGGGTAACAAAGAGGATGGAAATGGCAAGAAGTCCACATGGGACAGCAACAGAATTGACAGTGCTCTCCTTACCAAGCTCCATAATGAATTAAAAAAAAAATAGTTTCCCTGTTAGCACACTTATTAATTTATAAAACAGTTAGAAGTAAATACAGAGATTTTTGTGAAACATAATAAATAAATTCCATGGGTGTCATTCATTGACAAACTTACTTGGCTGTAAACTGTCTCATTACAAGAAAACAATGCTGTATGAATATCATGAAGATGGAAAAGGCATTATCTAAGTCTGTAGTTTGCAGACTTAAGATCACAGTTTTGGCAGAAGACATGTATGGAGGAAAACAAAATCTATATCCAAGGTAAGTGTCTATTCTAGTAAGGACAAAATTCTGCCCTTTTCATCATGGAAGCAGCCCAGTACAATAAACCTAAAAACCAGAAAGTTAAACCCAAGAAATTCTGCCATACTAGTATGTCAGTGATGGTCTCTGCTGCTGGCCAATTAGGCACTCAGTAGTGGACACAGCCAAGTCTGTCATAATGAGTGGAAGTCTGTGTTGATAAGCAAAATCATAAATGCCATCCTTGCCACCATGGCCACTTTGTCCATGAGCCCATTGTGTGATGACTGGAGTGGCTGGGAGAAAAGGCTGAATAGTCTCACAGAACTGATTATCCTGCTTAATTTATTATTAAAGTTTTATTTGGCTGTGGTCAATTTCTAGTGAGTGTTCACAACTAAACTGTGACATAGGGCTGAGGAGCTGATAGATCCTTGAGGTAGGACAGCAATAGTATATTGGTGGCCTCAACAGTGGTCATAAACTGTTTCTTGTGGGCCTTATGGACATATATAGAGATAAGGCATTGGCCTGATCAATATCTGCATAGCAGGTACTAGGAGATGTGTTAATTCTCTCGAATAATTAATCTCATCTGATACAGCACCTATGATATGAGTCAACATTTGGTTCCACTAATGGCAATCTACTGCCATTGTCTGTGTTATCTCTGCCTATGCATAGGCCAAATGAAGCAGTGGAATGGAGATGTCATGGAAATCACCACCTCTGCATCTCCCCAGCTTGTGATAGTGGCACTAATCCCTGCAGTCCCTTCAAGGACATATTGTTTGTGATTTGCCATTTTCCTAGGTAGATACAATTCTGATTACTTCCATTTGGCCTTTTTCCATCATAGCTCTCATTTTGCAAATTTGAGATACACTGTGGCAATTCTGCCAGTTACTAAGTATTCTAGTGGTGAATTCTAGATCCAGGGAAATGGCTACAGATTGGATTCAGGGTCTGCTGGCAAACTTGAAGTTAAACCTGGTTAAAACTCCATTTATCATCTGACTCCTACTCTGATGTTGGGCCACAGTAACATTTCAGTTCTCCTGGAATCAATGTCAGTTCAGAGCCAGTGTCCAATAGTTCTTAAATGTTCTGATTATTTGACTTTACTCAGTGCATAGTTAACCTGGTAAAAGATTGATGTCCCATTTGGGAAGTAAAGAAGAACACATTTTGGCATTGTTCCAGGGTCCTTGCTGGTGGCTACCCAGCCTTACCTTGTGTCAAAGGTTTCTGGAAGTATAAAATAGGTCAAGTCTGAACATAGATTGAGGGGCCATAATTCTTTGGTTATATAATTTGATTTAGAGTCTTATTCACTTGATCTGAATGTTTTCTGCTAATGAAGATCAAGTGAAAATGTATTTATTTATATTTATTTACTTGTTTATTTATTTTTTTTATTAAGTCATATATGCAAAGGTCATGAATACGTTTATACCTTTGTGGGATTCAATGTGTTGATTATTTGTACAAACTGGAATTCTTACATTCTACTAATTAACATAGAATTTTACCTCATTTACTTAATCACAGTGTTAAGACATTTGTGTTCAATACTTGATAGATTTGACTTGTACCCTTGCAATATGCTCCATAAGTGTGGTCCCACTATTAACCCTCCCTCTATCGAACCACCCCCTCATTCCCATTTTTCAACCCCTTCCATCCTTCATCCTGGGCTACAGTTGTGATTCATCTCTCATTTGAAAGTGTGAGTGATTATAAATTGGTTTTACATAGTAATGAGTACATTGGATATTTTTTTTTCCATTCCTGAGATACTTTACTAAGAAGAATATTTTTCAGCTCAATCCATGTAAACATAAAAGAGGTAAAGTCTCCATCTTTTTAATGCTGCATAGTATTCCATGGTATCCATAAACCATAATTTATTAATCCATTAATGGGTCGATGGGCACTTGGGTTTCTTCCAAGACTTGGCAGTTATGAATTGAGCTGCAGTGAACAATCTGGTTTAAATATCTTTGTTGCCAAGTGATTTTTGGTCTTCTGGATATGTACCTAGTAGAGGTATTACAGGATCAAATAGCAGGTCTACATTTAGATCCCTGAGTGTTCTCCAAACTTTTTATTTACTTATTTTTTGAGACAGTCTCACTCTGTGCCCTGGGTCAAGTGTTGTTCACAGAGACCTCAAACTCCTGGGCTCAAGTGATTCTCTTGTCTCAGCTTTCTGAGTAGCTAGGATTAGAGGTGTAATCACAATGCCTAGTTTTTCTATTTTTAGTACAGACAGGACATAACTTTGCTCAAGCTGGCCTCAAACTGCTGAGTTCAGGCAATCCACCTGCCTTGGCCTCCCAGAGTACTAGGATTTTAGGCGTGAGCCACCACACCCAGCCAATCAAGGAAAAATTTAATAGGCTTCCTACCTATTTCACTTTTAGGAACACTTGTTTAGTGTTTAGGAACACTATCCTTTGGTTAGGTAGCCAATGTCATAGACCTATTAAAAGTTGGGATGTTTTAATTATTGCTTTGCCTCTGTTGTTCACTATAGTAACTATACTCACCTTGCCTTTGATTGTTGATTGCCACTACATGGTCCCTTCACTTTTGGGTTCCAATTATCATTGCATTTGAATTTTCTTTCTTTCTTTCTTTCTTTCTTTCTTTCTTTCTTTCTTTCTTTCTTTCTTTTTCTTTCTTTCTTTCTTTTTTTTTGAGACAGAATCTCACTTTATCACCCATGGTAGAGTGCTGTGGCATCACAGCTCATAGCAACCTCCAACTCTTGGGCTTAGGCGATTCTCTTACTTCAGTCTCCCAAGTAGATAGGACTACGTATGCCCACCACAATGCCCAGCTACTTTTTTTCTTGCAGTTTAGCCAGGGCCGGGTTTGAACCCATAACACTCAGTATATGGGGCCGGTGCCCTACTCACTGAGCCACAGGCTCTGCCCTGCATTTGAATTTTCTAATTGAGTGGTTCCCACTGTAAGATCCAGCCTACAGAGATGAGCAGTCATGGAACTCTTAAAAGATACCGGCCTACCCTCGATCTAGTTCTCAAAGTGTGGAAAAAGGTATGTTTTCTGGTACCTTCTCTGGGTGACTAGCTTTCAAATTCACCATTCCAATCTCCTTAAGCCTTTGAATGCCTTCATCTAATGTAAAACCAAGGGAGATTGGGCATCTCCAGCTTGTTCATGTTGAATCATCTTTTGAACTATATTTCAGCCATATAATCAAGCACATAATTAGTAGCATTTCTAACTTCCTAAGTTACAACATCAAATGTAGAAACTTTTCTTAATAGGTACAAACTTATAAATTCAACCACCTCCAACTTTATGTCCATTTATACACACGTTCCCCAGATTTGTGCTTGTATAAATTAGAATACTCCCAAATAGTTTTTGGAGCATAGTGTACGTCTTCTCAGGTCACACTTTTCAGCTTACTTTTAGGGGCATGCTGGGATTGGAGAGTAGAAAAAAAAGGGGTGTTAGGGTGGGTCCTGCAGAGAATTAACATTATCTTATTTGTCAGCTGGCTCAGAGAAGACCATTGCTATTTTCTCAGGCAATACAGAGATAATCTCCTCAGAAAGAGTTGGAAAGGCCTTGAGTGGCACCCGTGGCTCAGTGAGTAGGGTGCCAGTCCAATATATCAAGGGTGGTGGGTTTGAACCCATCCCAGGCTAAACTGCAACAAAAAAATAGCTGGGCATTTTGGTGGGTACCTGTAGTCCCAGCTACTCGGGAGGCTGAGGCAAAAGAATTGCCTAAGCCACAGAGCTGGAGGTTGCTATGAGCTGTGATACCACAGCACTCTACCAAGGGTGACAAAGAGAGACTGTCTCTACAGAGTCAAAACAAAACAAAAACAAACAAACAAAAAAGAATTGGAAAGGCCTAGACCACTTTTAGTGGGGATACCCTTGATATGAGGGTGAGCATAGGTAGCCACTACTGCTGACAAACAAGATTGATCTGAATTTGGGGGTCAATGTTCCCAGCTTCATAAAATTTTCCCAACTCACTGCCATCCCAAAACCCAGGATCCTATTCTTTTCCAGTGCATGCCTTCATTGTAACTGTAGACACTGTGTTAGGATGAAAGTTCAACTTTCCTTGTAACTCAGCCAACTCAATGATGAGGGCTTGTGTTTCACTTTTACCAATTTCTGCCTAATTTCCACAATAGAGAATATTCTGGCTCAGAGAACAGGTGTAAAGTCTCAGGCTATTTATTTGGAGCGGATCTTGGAAATTTGAATCTGTGAGTTCATCCTATTCTTTCATCATTTTTCTTGGAGACATTAGAAAACAATAACCAATGTCATTATATTCCATGGTTTTATTAGAATGTTTGAAGGTATCATATACATATTCAACAAGTTTCTTGACTCTTACAAGTGGAAGATTAGGAGTATCAGAAGCAGATATTTTACGTGTTACTATAAAGAGTGATGTCATGGATTGTCAGTGCTCCTTTTATGATAAAAAGTACAGTTCTTAGCATTTAGGTGTGATCAGATTAGAGAACCAATTTCAGATACTCCAAAACCAACTAAGGATCCTCATACATCACAATCTGTACCTCTAGAACCATTCTTCTTACCAAAGTCTATTTTATACAGAATTTTCTAGAGAGATAGAATCAATAAGATAGGTAGAAAGATGACAGATAGATGACAAAGTGATAGATGAGGAAGGGTTACTTAAGGGAACTGGTGTACATATTTATAAAGGCTGAGAATCCTCACCATGTCACCATGTGCCATATACAAGCTGAAGACTCAGGGTGGCTGTGTGGCACAGTCCAAGTCCAAAATCCTGAAATCATGGAAACCTTTCATATAACCCTTAGCATGAGGCTGAAAAGACATTGCAATGTCTTTCAGTTGGATCCTCTGTCATTTTGAAATACCTCCATAATTATGGTTTGATGTGGTTGTATGCCTGGTTGATTGTATTATTGTTTAACATTTTCTTTTGTTCAGGTACTGCCAAGTATTCCAGGCTAATTGTGTTTATCCCTTGTTCAAACATAGTATTCTCTCTAAGGGTTACATGCAGAAGGGCAGCAGCTTCCTGCCATCCTAGGGGTGGGTGGAGAATTTTAGTTCTTTTGTATGAAAAATTTGTTCAGTAGTCATTCTGCTACTGACAAATGGCAACTTAGGAATTTAGTTCTTGTGTTGCAATATTCTTCTTCATTTGGATTTGTTTTGTAAGTCTCCCACCCCCCCTTCCTCCCTTCCTTCCTCCCTTTCTCTCTTCCTCTCTCTTTTCCTATCTACCACTCTCCCTTCCTTTTTGGGGGGGAGGGTCACAGAAATCACATCTGCATTCTGCAACCAAATTTTGACTTTTGTATTATGTATTAGACCTCTATTGATTTGTTTAAAAATGCAGTAATAATTGTTATTCAAACAACCATTTAAATTATTTTATTTTATTTAAAAGTTAGCTCATTTGTAGAAAATCTTTTGCTTTAATCATTTTATACTTAATTCTACAGATTCTTTGTTTTTTCTTCTCACCTCCATACATGTTTATATAACATTTCGTTGTACAGATGACATCCATATTATAGATTTGTATCACCTTATTTTTATTTATTTTTTTTTAATTATTGTTAAATCATATCTGTGTACATTAGTGCAATCAAGGGTTACAATGTGCTGGTTTCATATACAATCTAAAATATTCTCATCAAACTGTTCAACATAGCATTTATGGCACTTTCTTAGTTATTGTATGTAGACATTTGTATTCTGCCTTTAGTAAGTTTCACCTGTACCCATTCTAAGACGTACCGTAGGTGTAGCTCCACCCATTACCCTCCTGCCACCCAAACCTTCCCCCTCCCTTCCCCTCCCTTGGCCCTTTCCCCATATTCTTGTGCTATAGTTGGGTTATAGCCTTCATATGAAAGCTATAAATTAGCTTCATAGTAGGGCTGAGTACATTGGATACGTTTTCTTTCATTCTTGAGATACTTTGCTAAGAAGAATATGTTCCAGCTCCAACCATGTAAACATGAAGGAGATAAAGTCTCCCATCTTTCTTTAAGGCTGCATAATACTCCTTGGTATACATGTACCATTATTTGCTAGTCCATTCGTGAGTCGATGGACACTTGGGCTTCTTCCATGACTTAGCAATTATGAATTGGGCTGTAATAAACATTCTGGTACAGATGTCTTTATTATATTGTGATTTTTTGGTCTTCTGGGTATAAACCTAGTAAAGGAATTATAGGATCGAATGGCAGGTCTATTTTTAGATCTCTAAGTATTCTCCAAACATCATTCCAAAAGGAACGTATTAGTGTGCATTCCTACCAGCAGTGTAGAAGTGTGCCCTTTCCTCCACATCCACGCCAACATCTCTTGTTTTGGAATTTTGTTATGTGGGCTACTCTTATTGGGGTTAGGTGATTATCTCAAAGTAGTTTTGATTCACATTTCTCTGATGATTAAAGATGATGAGCTTTTTTTTTTCATGTGTCTGTAGATTGTGGGTCTGTCTTTTTCAGAAAAGTTTCTCTTCAATTTGTTTGCCCAGCCTGAGATGGGATCCCTTGTTCTTTTCTTGCTAATACGTTTGAGTTCTCTGTGGATTCTGGTTATTAAACCTTTGCCAGAGTTATAGCATTCAAATATTTTCTCCAATTCTGAGGGCTGTCTTCTTGCTTTATTTACTATGTTCTTGGCTGTGCAGAAGCTTTTTAGTTTGATCAGGTCCAAGTAATGTGCTTTTGAAGCTGTTTCAATTGCTTGGGGAATCCTCCTCATAAAATATTCACCCAGGTCGATTCCTTCAAGAGTTTTCCCTGCACTTTCTTCAAACATTTTTATAGTTTCATGTCTTAAGTTTAAATCTTTTATCCAGTGAGAGTCTATCTTAGTTAATGGTGAAAGGTGTGGGTCCAGTTTCAGTCTTTTATAGGTTGCCAACCTATTCACCTAGCACCATTTGTTAAATAGGGAATCTTTTCCCCACTGAACGTTTTTAATTGGCTCATCAATGATCAAATATCAGTAAGTAGCTGTGTTCATCTCTTGGTTCTCTATTCTGTTCCAGGCATCTACTTCTCTGTTTTTGTGCCAGTACCATGCTGTTTTGATCATTATCGATTTATAGTACGGTATCAGGTCTGGTAGCATGATTCCTCCTTTGTTTATATTTCTGAGTAATGTTTTCAGTATTCGAGGTTTTTTCTGATTCCATATAAAGCAAAGTATTATTTTTTCAAGATCTTTAAAATATGACAATGGAGCTTTAATAGGAATTGCATTAAAAGTATATATTGCTTTGGTTAGTATAGATATTTTAACAATGTTGATTCTTCACAGTCATGAGCATGGTATGTTTTTACATTTATTAACATTTTCAGCTATTTCTTTTCTTAAAGTTTCATAGTTCTCTTTATAGAGATATTTAATGTTCTATGTTAGGTATACACCCAAATATTTCATCTTCTTTGCACTACTGTGAGAGGAATAGGGTCCTTCATTGTTTTTTTGGCTTAGCTATTGTTGGTATATATAAAGGCTAAAGATTTATGGGTGTTGATTTTGTAGCCTGAGACATTGCTGTATTCCTTGATCACTTCTAAAAGTTTTGTAGTAGAATCTCTGATGTTTTGCAGATATACGATTATATTATCTGTGAAGAGTGAAAGTTTGATCTCTTTGACCCTATGTGGATACCCTCGATCACTTTTTCTTCCCTAATTGCAATGAATAAAACTTCCATTACAATGTTAAAGAGCAATGGAGATAATGGGCAACCTTGCCTGGTTCCTGATCTCAGTGGAAATGATTTCAATTTAACTCCATTCAATACTATATTGGCTGTGGGTTTGCTTTAGATGGTCTCTATTCATTTAAGAAATGTCGCTTCCATACCAATTTTCTTAAGTGTTCTGATCATGAAGTAATGCAGGATATTATGAAAAGCTTTTTCTGCATCAATTGAGAGAATCATGTGGTATTTATTTTTTAGTTTGTTTATGTCCTGAATTACATTTATAGATTTACATATATTGAACCAGCTTTGAGACCCTGGGATAAATCCCACTTCGTCATGGTGTATAATTTTTTTGATGTGTTGTTGGATTCCAATTTTTATGATCTTATTGAGTATTTTTGTATCAATACTCACTAGTTATATTGGTCTATAATTTTCTTTTCTTATTGGGTCTTTTCCTGGTTTAGGGATTAAGGTGATGTTTGCTTTGTTGAATGTGGTGGGTAGTATTTCTTCTTTTTCTATATTTTGGAAGAGGTTTAGTAATATAGGGACTAGTTCTTCTTTAAATGTTTGGTAGAATTCTGACATAAAGCCATCTGGTTTTGAGCTTTTCTTTTTAGGGAGATTTTGTATAGTTGTTGCTATTTCAGAACTTCATGTAGGCTTGTTTAAAATTTTCACTTCATTCTGGCTAAGTCTTGGTAGGTGGCGTATTTCCAAGTATTGGTCTTTTTTCTTCAGATTTTCATATTTCTGAGAGTAAAGTTTCTTGTAATATTCATTAAAGATATTTTGAATTTCTGAGGGGTGTGTTGTTATTTCATCTTTACCATTTCTGATTGATGAAATTTGAGATTTTACTCTTTTTTTCCTGGTTAGGTCAGCCAAAGGTTTATCTATTTTATTAATCTTTTCAAAAAGCAACTTTTGGATTTATTGATCTGTTGTCTAATTCTTATTTTCAATCTCATTTAATTCTGCTCTAATTTTGGTTATTTCTTTTCTTCTGCTGGGTTTGGAGTTGGAATGTTCTTCCTTCTCCAGTTGCTTGAGATGTCCCATTAAGTTGGTAACTTCCTCTCTTACCGCTTTCTTGAGGAAGGCTTGCAGTGCTATTAATTTCTCTCTTAGAATTGCCTTTGCAGTATCTCAGAAGTTCTGATAGTTCATGTCTTTATTGTTGTTTTGTTCCAACAATTTGGTGATTTCCTTTTTAATCTCATCTATAACCCATCTATCCTTCATCATAAGATTATTTAGCTTTCATGTTTTTATATGGGTGTGTAGATTCCTGTTGTTATTGAGTTCAACTTTCATGCCATGATGGTCTGAGAAGATGCAAGGAATAATTTCTATTTTTTTTTTTTTTTTTAATTTGCTGATGTTAGATTTGTGACCTAGGATGTGTTAGATTTTGGAGTATGTTCTGTGGGCTGATGAGATGAATGTGTATTCAGTTTTGTTGGATGAAATGTTCTGTAGATGTCTGTTAAGTCCAAATGTTGAATGGTTGAGTTTAACTCTAAAATTTCTTTGCTTAGCTTCTTTTTGGAGGATCTATCCAGCACTGCTAAAGGGGTGTTAAAATCTCCAACTACTATGGAACTGAAGGAAATCAAGTTGCTCATGTCTGTTAGAATTTCTATTACAAATTGAGGTGCATTCTGGTTGGGCACATAAATATTAATAATTGAAATCTTATCATATTGAGTATTACCTTTAACAAACATGAAGTGTCCATCCTTATCCTTCCTTATTTTGGTTGGTTTAAAGCCTAGTGTATCTGTGAATAGGATTGCAACACCTGCTTTTTTCTGCTTTCCATTTGCCTGGAGTATAGATGACCATCCCTTCACCTTTAGTCTATATTTATCTTTTAATGTAAGATGAGATTCTTGTATGCAGCAGATATCTGGCTTGAGGTTTTGTATCCAGTCAGCCAACCTGTGCCTCTTTAGTGGACAATTTAAGCCATTCACATTAATTGAGAATATTGATAAGCCGTTCGAGAGTCCGGTGGACATTTTTAATCCTTTTGCGACTGTGGAAGTTGGAATGTGATCAAAAGTTTCTGAGTGAGTTTACTTTTGTGGTGGAGGATTACACTGGTCTTTATGGAGGATTGGTCTGATAATATCCTGGAAAGCTGGTTTAGTTATGGCAAATTTCTTCATCATGTGAATGTGATTATTTAACTTCTCTATCATAAATGAAACTCAGTTTAGCTGGATTCAGGTTCCTGGGATGAAAGTTATTTTATTTTAGGAGATTAAAAGTCAATGACCATCCTCTTCTAGCTTGGAGGATTTAGCAGAGAGATCTGCAGTTATTCTAATATTCTTGCCCTTGTAGGTGATTTTTTTTTTTTTTTTTTTTTTTTTTGGTCTGGATGCTTTCAGAATTTTCTCCTTGATATTAACTTTCGTGAAATTTATTATGATGTGTCATCTGGTTGATGTCTTATTGAGATAGAGTTGTGCTGGAGTTCTGAAACTGTCTGCTGTCTGAATTTCAGAATCTCTTGGCATGTGTAGAAAGTTATCTTTCATAATCTCATGGAGACTCTGCCTTGTGAAGCCACTTTGTTGCTTTAGGGGATCCCTAGAAGACAAATATTGGTTTTCTTTGAATTATTCAAGAGCTCTCTGAGAGAGTGATCTGTTTTTGGCCTCCATTTCTCTCCCTCTCTGAGAGTTTGGGAGCATTTGAAAGCTTTGTCTTCAATGTCAGAAATCCTTTCTTCTGCTTTCTCCATTCTGTTACTGAGGGATTCTATTATGTTTCTCAGATCTTTGAGGGCAACAACTTCTTGTCTCAATGTGTCAAAATCTTTGGTCATTTGGTCTTTGAATTTGTTGAGTTCTTGATACATCTTTTGGGTTACTGCTTGGAATACTAATTCAATTTTATTTGCTATCCAGATTCTGAATTTGATTTCTGACATCTCAGCTCTTTGTTTGTGCATGGGATTTTGTGCTGTGTCTGCCTTGTTGTTTTATGTGGGAGTTGATCTACTCTGATTATTCATATTGCCAGAGTTTTTCCTTTGATTTTGACTCATGATTGTTTTTCACCATTACCTGTGGCTGTCCTCAGAGTTGGGGAGGTGTCTCTTATTCCTGACAGATCACTCTATTGTTGCTGGACCTTTTTAGGGGGTGACCCTGTGTATCTTCTCCGTGGCTGCACCACTTAGGGAGTTCTGGTTGTGGGAGAAGCTTCAAAGTGTGACACACCCAGATCTAGCAACAGGGTGGGTGGTGGTGCACATGGTTCTGGGAGTGACTGGTGCCTGGTCACTTTGGCACAGAGTACCCAAGGCTCCTGCATTCTCTGGCCAGGAGAAGGGCTCCAGGCAGAGGCAGGAAGGGCTCCAGAGGGCGCATGGCTACCAGAGTCCCTGGCCAGACGAGCAGGCCGGTGTGAAGGCAGGGAGGGTTCGTGAGGGAGGATGCAGGTTTGAGAGACTCCCGTAGTTCCTGGTCAGGGCTAGCAGAGGCCTGGCAGCCACGGGGCGTGGGTCATGGTATCGCACAGCTGCGGCAAGTCCCTGGCCAGGGTGGGAGTATGGATGCCTGGGTGGGCACTGGTCAATGGTCATGGTGCCACTCAGCCACCATCGAGTCTCTGTCTGTGGCAGGAATATGGAAACCCACGTGGGTTCCGCTTGGCCCCTGTGAGTCCCTGGCCAGGGTGGGCATACAAAAGTCTGGGTGGGTTGGGTCACTGGTCGCGATTATGGCACCGCTGGTACAGAGGTCCTAGTGGGTGCATGTGACGGGTTGTGGCGCCACTTGGCTGCCAAGTCCTGGTTTGGGGTGGGAATATGGATGTCTGGGAAGGTGCCGCTTGGCCGCCAGTGAGTCCCTGCCTGGCGTGGGTCACAGGTTGTGTTGCCGCTCTTATGGAGGTCCTGGCGGGAGAGGGGCTGGGGTCACAACAGTGATTGTATGTAGGTCCAGGCGGGTCCTAGTCGTACATCCTGTCACAGCTCTTTCAGAGGTCCTGATGGGCATGGGGCGTGGGGTGAGGTGTGGGAGGCCTCGTGGCTGCCTGTGGAGTTCCTTGGGAGGGCTTGGCATGGCCCCCAGAGTCTCTTGCTTGGGGGTCACTTTGGCGAAGAGGGATGGGGACACTTCTAAAAAACCTCCTCCCTCAGTCTCAGCAGGGGTTAGGCTTCTGGTTCATAGGGTAAGCAGGGAAGGGCGTACTGGAATTTCAGAATGGCAGGGAAGATCTTTGATATTTTTGCCTAGCAAGAGAGTGTT
The DNA here is from genome assembly GCA_963574355.1 of Loris lydekkerianus. Classification (NCBI taxonomy): domain Eukaryota; kingdom Metazoa; phylum Chordata; class Mammalia; order Primates; family Lorisidae; genus Loris; species Loris lydekkerianus. The sequence continues at coordinate 15,564 of CAUYPK010029019.1, forward strand.
CAGAGTCATGGCAAGGTTCTTCTGAGGAAGTAGTCCCCACTTCCCTTAGAACTCACCTGTGGGGTGAGGCAAGAGGTCCACAGTTTGCTGCTTGTCTGTAGAGATCCCACAGGTGCAAATGAAGAGAGAAAAGAAAGGAGAAAGAAAAACACAGAAAAACCACAGCTTTCTTGTGGGAGGGGACGGACACTCTTCCTTCCAGATGAATTTTGTACCTAAAGCTTGGTTTTTTGGAGTGGCAGCTTGCCTTAGAAGAGGTGACCTGCAGTTACCATCTCTCTCTTGGCTGGGCTCCCAGTCTTCAACTTAATTGGGTTGTTTATGGATGTTATCTTTCCTTTTGGACAGGAGCCTCCCTCGGAAGCTGCTGTCAGCTATCTTACCCTTCCCTTGTATCACCTTATTTTTAATGAGTGATTACTAAAGTTATTTTTAGTAATATTTCAAAAATGTATATGTGTCTTCAAATATTGTCATGATATTGGCATATAAAAAGGAAATTGCACTATTTAATTTATTATTTTCATCTAGCTTAATTTTTAAAAAAATCATGCTTATGATATTTTCATTTGTGTTGTCTGAGCCAAAATTTTACCCAGCTTCTAATTATTTAATTGATCCTATGGTTTTCACAAGTTTAGGCTGAACCTTTCACTATCCTTGACACCATTCCTGTGTGAACAAAGGGCTATCTTGGCTAATGAAGCAGGATTCCTGAACCTGGGTTTAACAAGGATTTCTTTGCCTGAAACAAACAAACAACAACAACAACAACAATAAGGCATTAAGATGAGAGAAGAAAACATTCAGGATTCCAGACAGTATTAATTTAGGGTTTGGAATTAGGAATGCCCTACTGCCAACATTACTGAATAAAGAACACATGCTTTTGTGAAGGATACATCCATGCAGTATGAATCTCTGAGAATCAGTGGCATCTGTCTACTGCATAAGTAAGTAGATCTTTAGGCTACTAGGCTAAAAACACTTACACAAGTATCGTGGTCATTTGTTCAAGGCTTATGACCTATGAACAAATAATGAAGCATTAACACTGTTATTTTATTGCTACTAATACTCTAACTTAGTAATTGGGCATTTGTTTCTCCAAATAAGCCATAGGCTTCAGTTAGGGTCTCTAGTCTTTGATATGGTACACAGAAAATTTCACTGTTCAATATTTGTTTAATAGAAAAATTAGCATCTGTCATATATTCTATTACAGCTTAGGTATCATTTAATTTAATGTAAATGTATATAAAAAGCAACAATACACTCCATGTAAACCACATAGACAATTTGAGTTCTGACAGTTAAGTTTGTGAACTCATGTTAGAAAAAGTGCTACATATTGCATTGCTGAATATCACTATGGTCACTAGTGATGGCCCAGGGAAGTACTTTGAAGGTGACCATATTGAGATTTATAGCACTTTTTGTAGGATGAGTTTGGAAACTTAATTTTCTGACCTCTCATGTGGGGAAGAACAGATATAAAAAATTCCCACAATTCAAGGTACATTTTAAAACAACTAAGAGTATATTATAAATGTCTTACCACAGAAAATAAGTAAGTGAGGTGATAGTTATGTTAGTAAATTTTATTTAAGCATTCCACATTGTGTATCAAATCTTCACATTGTATCCCATAAATACATACAGTTCTGATTCAATAAAAATTAAATTAAAAAAAGAAAAATAAAAATTCCCAAATTTAAAGACAATTAGAGAATTTTTAGGTAAACATAGATGAATTTTTTTTTGTTTGTTTGTTTCTCCTTTTGGTGATGATTGTCTTCTGTTCTTAAAAAAAAAATTGAAAGCTGTGCTTACATTATTTAATAGTGTAGTGAATTTATCAGCAACACATAAAAAAATAATATAGAAAGGGTAGGTTGGTGTCCAGGGAGGTGGTTCAATCTTCTTATACACATCATTTACTTATCTCTAAGGACTGTTCCATCATCCTTATGCTTGTAGCAAGATCACTGTGTCATGTAAAGGACTTTGAGGTTTTACAGTCAGAAATAAAAGGGCTGAAGTCCAAGTTGGTTCAAATGTCTTTTTTTTTTAATGTCTTTTTTTTTTTTTGTTGTTGTTGTTGTTCTTTTGTTTTTATCTGTACTGCACCTGTACTTCTATAAATCAAGTTTCAGGGGGCTAATTCTGTTACCCAGCCTGCATAGGCACTGGCATAAATAAACTCCCTGTTTCTTACTATCCAGCATTATTATCATTCTACAGACTTTCAGTCCCATCTTCTTCTCAACTCAGAGAGTCTTCCAAAATTCACTTTACACCACAGCCTGCAAATTCTCCTAAAGCAATGATCTGAGGCAATGGGAAAGCTGACAATTGTTTTTAGTTTCAGTACCACTGCCCTTCTTCTCTTGACATACTCTGCCTTGTAATCCATTGTTCCATATAATTTCCAAAAACTTTGTTACATTTTTCTGCATGTGGAAAGCCATGTTCAATAACTATGAGTTTTTCCTCAAAAATGTTTCATTTTTCCTGCAGTTACCCCATCAAGACTCCACCCCTGGTTATATGGATCTACTGGGCAACATGATAGTGAATAAGGAATATTGTGACTCAAACTCACAGAGAGAAACAGAAAAATGAATTGGAATTTGTGTCACTAAAATGAAATTTGGAATTGAACAGTGTACAGTGTCTATTGGAGTCTTACTGGGGAGCACCCACTATATGTCAATAAGTCAAAACTTTCAGAAAGACCTAGAAGAAGTATAATTTCTCTGTCAACTTAATTGATAGTCACATGAATATCAGACTGTATTCTAAACATATTCTTCCTTACCTCCACTATGGAGTAGAGTAGTATTCCAGTTTCTCATTGGTAGTGTAAACCGGTCACCCCAACTAATACTATAAATTCCTATGCTTAATAGTGTAAACAAGAGAGTAAAAACTTAAACCCCCCCATTAGCTGTAAAGTCACTTAATGATCTAACTAGTTAGCAGACAGCCAAAGGTGCCAGTGCTGTGAAGACCATTTTGAGATAAAACAGCAGATAAAAACATGAAAAATTCAGAAATGTGACAAATGGTGTTAAGTATCTTAAAACTTGAGCTAAGAGGATTTTGTGATGCATAAAAGTTTCCTATCATTTAAAATAAGAGGGTTAATGGTGTATAGTTAGTGTCCTACTGCTTGAGACTAGAGGACTTAGTGATAGTGTCTTACAACTTGAGACAAAAGGACTTAATTAATATATAGCTAAAAAATAACTTTGGGGGAAAAAACAAAAACTTTATAAATTTCTCAAAAAGTAATATGGTCTTTAAAAACAATGTCTTCACCAGATTCTAGATATTGGTAATAAAAACCAATTTTAATCTGCACAAGTATTTGACTACTGGTACCATCACCCTGCTTACATATTTGGTGACTTAAATGGGACCAGCCTGGAGGTTTATGGTAAGTATCAGGGTCTCCCCTTGGTAGATGTAAATCTTCAGGTGATGCCAAGAGTGGTGGCTCATTTCTGTAAAATTGAAAGTATATATAACCTTTTCCTCAGTTGCCAATCATCTTCAGCTAATTTTGCCCCATGAACACGTGTGGCAGATGATAAATCAGCCCTATAATCCAAATCTTGGCCATCAGAAACAGAGGAAAAAGTTAACCCTCAGTGTGGATCAGTGAAATTCCTACCTAACTCTGGCATAAATAAGTCTTAAGCCAAACTCACCAGAGCCTCAGAGGAATCAGTATTATTTGACAAAAGAGGCATTAGAAGAAATTAGAAGAATTGCCCTCTGATTGACAAATTTTCCATATTTTGGAAGTATGGTCTCATTTGAACTTGCTACTTACTTTGCCAGTAAGGAAGCCAGGCACAAAAGAGTATGAGTTTGTCTAAGACTTGAGAGTCATTAATGAGATTGTTCAGGACATTCACCCTATAGTCCTGAATCCACATACACTTCTGGATGCTTTGCCCCTGGAATCAAGTTAGTATTCAGTGTTGCATTAAAACAAACAAATAAAAAAAAAAATACTTTTTCTGTATATAATAAACACCCAATTCATGGAAAATCTTTGCTTTTGAATATCGGGGCCCAGAAACTCAGAAAAAGTCTCAATTTTGTTGGGCTGTGCTTCCACAGGTTTTAAAAAATTACCCTCTTTGTGGGAAGCCCTGACTATAAACTCCATCTGGAGAAAGGAATATTAATTTCCCAAGATTCCTAGGTGAAAATAACAGTGGGGAGAGGATAGAAAATGGGGCAATGGGGGATCGGTCAGCCTCTCACTCTGGGTCTCAGTTCTCCTCCTGTGCCTGCGGGGCCTGTTTGCGTTGAGTAACTAGAGTCCATGAATTCTCTGCTCTGATCCCATCCAACTTTCTCCCACTCCATCTTTCTATTCTTTGAAAACTCTAAGAATAATGTCCTCGCATCATTTTTTACTAGAGCCAATCACTTGTCATACCTGGAACAGGGATCGTACCCAAATTGTCCTTAGTCCCAATAATCATGAAATGCACATCTATAAGAAAAATGGAAGTCAGTGGATAAAAGATCATGAACTCAGGGAGCACAACGGACACATCACAGGTATTGACTGGGCTCCCAAAAGAGACTGCATCGTCACTTGTGGGACAGATGGCAATGCCTATGTCTGGAGTCAGAAAGATGAAGTCTGGAAGCCAACACTGGTGTTTCTGAGAATTAATTGTGCAGCCAATTTTGTTAAGGGCCCCTTCCTTAGAGAACAAATTTTCTGTGGGAAATGGAGCACGACTCATTTATGTTTGTTACTTTGAGTCTGAAAATGACTGGTGGGTAAGCAAACACATTTAAAAAGCTGATTTGCTCCACAGTCCTCAGCTTGGATTGGCATCCCAACAACATTTTGCTGTTAGTGGGATCATGTGACTTCAAATGCAGAGTGTTTTCTGCCTATCTTAAAGAAGGGATGGAAAGGCAGCCAGTACAGCCTGGGACAGAAAGATGCCTTTTGGTCAGCTGATGTCAGAGTTTGGGGGCAGTGGCACAGATGTCTGGGTCCATGGGGTCAGCTTCTCCACCAGTGGGAGCCTCCTGGCCTGGGTCAGTCATGAGAACACCATGTCTGTTGCTAATGTCTCAAAAAGTATACAAGTCTAAACTCTGAACACAGAGTTTCTGCCACTCCTGAATGTATCATTTGTCTTGGAGAATAGCATGTGGCTGCTGGTCATGACTGCTGGCCATGACTGCTGCCCAATACTCTTTAAGATGATCCCAGCTGCTTGACCTTTGTGTCCAAGTTAGACATTCCAAACAGAGCATCCTGCATATGTCTGCCATGGAACATTTCTGAAACATGGACAAGAGGGCCATGAATAAGGACCACAATGTAGCCCCTGGAGACACTGCACCAGAATAACATCACTTGAATGTCTATTTATGAGGTGAACAAGTAAGATTGTTACAAATTTTGCACTACTGGCATCAATGGAGCCATAACAGTTTGGGATTTCAAGACCTTATAATCTTCTATCCAGCATCTCTGGATAATGTGAAACTGAGTGATCCTCTGCCAAACAGCACAACAAGCAGTGGCTGACCATAGCTCTGCCATTGGATAGTGACAAAAGCCAGCCCCAAGGAAACAGTAAAAACACATATCATGCAAATATAGTGTGGTTTTGTTTGAATATAAGATTGGTGAAAGTGTTGATTTTTTTTAAAGCAGCAGTGTTTTTTTTTTTTTTTGGCTATTTTATTACATTCTTGACCAAAGCTTCCTTTGGTTCTCAACTTTCCTAGTGCCTCCTAATGCCGTGATCCTTTAATACAGTTCTTCATGTTGTGGTGATTCCCACCCATAAAATTATTTTCATTGCTACTTCATAACTGTAATTTTGCTACTGTTATGAATTGTAATGTACATATCTGATATGCAGGTTGTATTTTCATTGTTACAAAGGGGTCACAAACCAGAGGTTGAGAACCACTGCTTTAAGTAGTTTATTATGGAGAATTGTCACACTAACTTAAAGAAAAGGGTGAGGGAGATATGTAAATTTGTCCAGGAGAAAATTAAATTAAAATACTGAATAAAAAAAAAAAATGGGGCAATGATCTTTTAACTACTGGAAAAGCTTATGAGGCTTGTCTGAAAAAAATCCTATTATGACTTTAAATCATTTAGCTAAAGCTGGGTATCAGGACTCCAGATTTAAGGCTTAAATTTGCCAAAAATATATTAAATTGTTGGACTGCCTTGTAGGCAAGTAAAAAGAGTTTATTAACTGGATGATAGAATATAATTATTCCAGGCTCCAAATGAAAAGTCAGCTAAGAGGTTTCTTAGGGATGGCAGGATATTGCTGTGTTTGACTCCCCAACTTTGGACTAATAGTCAAACTTCTGTATGAGGCCTGAAAAAAGCCAGAAGATGAGCCTTTAATTTGGGATGGAGAGTGTAAGAAGGATTTTTGTACTTTAAAGACTCTGACTAATACACAATCCCTAGTCCTCCCAAGCCTTTCTTCCTGTGCATGTATGAGAGTTAGCATGGGGGTACTGCTCCAACTGGTGAGGATGGAAAACCAAATAATGGCCTCCTTGTCTCACCAATTTGACAAAACATCAGCTGATTGGCTGCCTTGTCTGAGAGCTGTAGTTTCCACCTGTGAGCACCTTAAAAATGTAGATAAATTTACTGTGGGCCAGGTCATTACTGTGTATGAACCTCACCAAAATTTGACTCTTGCAGCAGAAGGGAGCATGTGGCTAACAGCAGGATGAATAGGGTGGTATCCATACCTCCTTTTGAATAATTTGAAATCACTTTAAAAGTAAGTAAATAAATTGAATCCTACCACTTTACTACCTGACTCAAATCCAGACCTGATCAAACATGATGGTATTGAGATCATTCAAATATTTTCTAGCCTCTTGGACATGCAGAGAAGTCCCTTGGAGTTGGTAGATTAGTGGAAGGTCTACAGTGACAAGACTGGAGAGTGTAGAGGTTCAGGCAGGTTGAAGAACATGATAGAGACCTGCCTGGGCAGGGCCAAAGATCATGCCTACATTGAGGATGGTTGGAGGCCCTTTCTATATGGGGCCATGGGAAAATTTTGTACTACTGGCATTAATGGAGCCATGAAAATTTGGGATTTCAAGACTTTAGGGTCTTTTATCCAGGGCCTCTGGATAATGTGAAACTGAGTGATCCTCTGCCATACCGCACAACAAACGGTGGTTGACTGTAGAAAAATTCCACTGTCTACTGGAGGATTTTGGTGGACTAGTGTCTTTTGGTGCAAAGTTTTGGGGTGGAGCTAGCTAGGTCCTTTACAGTATTTTGTTCCAGAAAGGGAGTAGGATGAGGAGGATATGTGTAGGGCTACATTAGGCCCCCAACATTCCTGACTCATGTTAAGAGGGGTGATGGGCATGATGGTTAGTCCTCTGAAACTACTTCTACCAGGTACATCTGTAACTGTCCTCAGTGTAATGGGTCAGATGTTGGAAGGGCTGTTCAGGGTTGGGGGCATATTGGGAGAGAGTTTGGGGAGTCGTGGGAATTGTGTTTCAGAGGTTCTGTATAGAAAAACCATGCCAAAGTAATCAAGGCAAGTGGAAAAGTTGATGGAAAGAAGCAGTTCCTGAGTTTCTGCATATTTCTTGGCGGCTGCTTCAGTATCCTAGGTGGAAAGGGTTTCTGCCAGAGTTGTTCTGATGAGAGCTTGTACAGGTAATTGTGTAACAAAGTGTGTTTTTGGGAAGAGACAGAGATTAGTTTGTTATAGGTGGTAAGTGAGGTTGTCAGTGAGTATGGTAATAAAAGGGCAAGAGGCCTGAGAGTAAAGATTGGGTAACAGGTCTGCCTTGACAAAAAGGGAGTTCCAGTTTTGGGTATGAAGGGAAGAGAGAGAGAGAGTGGAAGCTTAAAGAAGGTAGGTTGGGGAGAAGAGAAAAAGGAGCGACAGAAAAAGCGACCGAACAAGAAAATGGCATGGCATCTTAAAGAGAGGAAGAATGTCATTTCTGAGGTCCAGTGGGTAGCTGAATTAACTGGTCAGGGGGAGGATAGAAAAGAGTAATTTTACCCAAATTTATAAAGTATTGTGAATGTGAATGCTGTGTCTGTTTTGACTCAGGCAAAGTTGAAGATAGACATTTTTTCCAGGTGTCTCTGATCCTTAGGTATGAGCTGGCACACTCAGAAATTTCTTGGTTAATGGTGAAAGGTGTGGGTCCAGTTTCAGTCTTCTGCAGGTTGCCAGCCAGTTCACCCAGCACCATTTGTTAAATAGCGAATCTTTTCCCCACTGAATGTTTTTAATTGGCTTGTCGAAGATTAAATAACAGTAAGTAGCTGGATTCATCTCTTGGTTCTCTATTCTGTTCCAGACATCTAGATCTCTATTTGTGTGCCAATACCATGCTGTTTTGATCACAATTGATTTGTAGTATAGTCTGAGGTGTGGTAGTGTGATATCTCCTGCTTTGTTTTTCTTTCTGAGTAATGTCTTGGGTATGCGAGGCTTTTTCTGATTCCATATAAAATGAAGTATTGTTTTATCTAGATCTTTCAAGTATGACAGTGGAGCTTTAATAGGAATTGTGTTGAAATTATATATTCCTTTGAGTAGTATGGACATTTTAACAATGTTGATTCTTCCCAGACATAAGCATGGTATGTTTTTCCATTTGTTAACATTTTCAGCTATTTCTTTTCTTAGAGTTTCATAGTTCACCTTTATAGAGATCTTTCACGTCCTTTGTTAGATCAATTCCCAAGTATTTCATCTTTTTTGGCACTACTGTAAATGGGATAGTCATTAACTGTTTTTTCAACTTGACTATTGTTGGTGTATATGAAGGCTACCAATTTATGAATGTTGTTTTTGTAAACTGAGATGCTGCAGTATTTCTTGATCACTTCTAAGAGTTTTTTAGTAGAGTCCCTAGTGTTTTTCAGATATACAATCATATCATCTGTGAAGAGTGAAAGTTTGATCTCTTCTGACCCTATATGGGTACCCTTGGTAACCATTTCTTCCCTAATTGTGGTGGCTAAAACTTCCATTACAATGTTAAAAAGGAATGAAGACAATGGGCAGCCTTGTCTGCTTCCTGATCTAAGTGGAAATGATTTCAATTTAACTCCATTCAATACGATATTGGCTGTGGGTTTGCTGTAGATGGCCTCTATTAGTTTAAGAAATGTCCTTTCTATACCAATTTTCTTAAGTGTTCTGGTTATGAACGGATGATACATATTATCTGAAGCTTTTTCTTTATCGATTGAGAGAATCATATGGTCTTTGTTTTTTAATTTGTTTATGTGCTGAATTACATTTATAGATTTACGTATATTGAACCAGCCTTGAGACCCTGTGATAAAACTGACTTGGTCATAGTGTATAATTTGTTTGATGTGTTGCTGGATTCTGTTTGTTAGAATCTTGTGAATATTTTTGCATCTATATTCATTACTGATATTGGTCTATAGTTTTCTTTTCTTGTTGGGTCTTTTCCTGGTTTGGGGATCATGGTAATGTTTGCTTCATAGAACACGTTGGGTAGTCTTCCTTTTTTTTCTACCTTTTTGAGCAGGTTGAGTAATATAGGTACTAATTCGTCTTTAAAGGTTTGGTAGAATTCTGACATGAAACCATCTGGTAGTGGGCTTTTCTTTTTAGGGAGGTTTTGTATGGTTGATACTATTTCCAAACTGGATATGGGCCTGTTCAACATTTCCACTTGATTCTGGCTAAGTCTTGGAAGGTGGTGTGCTTCCAAGTATCAGTCAATTTCCTTTAGATTTTCATATTTATGAGAATAAATTTCTTGTTATATTCATTAAGGATTTTTTGGATTTCTGAGGACTCTGCTGTTATTTTGTCTTTATCATTTTTGACTGATGAGAGTAGAGATTTTACTCTTTTTGTCCTGATTAGGTTTATCTATTTTATTGACCTTTTCAAAAAACCAGCTTTTTGATTTATTGATCTGTTGTATTATTCTTTTGTTTTCAATTTCATTTAATTCTGCTCTGATTTTTGTTATTTCTTTTCTTCTACTGGGTTTGGGGTTGGAATGTTCTTCCTTTTTCAGTTGCTTGAGATGTCCCATTAAGTTGTTAACTTCCTCTCTTTCTGTTCTTTTGAGCAAGGCTTGCAGTGCTATAAGTTTCCCTCTTAGAACTGCCTTTGTGGTGTTCCAGAGGTTCTGATAGTTCGTGTCTTCATTGTCATTTTGTTCCAAAAAATTGGCAATTTCTTTCTTAATCTCATCTCTGACCTAGCTATCATTTAGCATAAGGTTATTTAACTTCCATGTTTTTGTATGAGTATGCAGATTGCTGTTGTTACTCAGCTCAAGTTTTATTCTATGGTGGTCTGAGAAGATGCAAGGAATAATTTCCGTCCCTTTCAATTTACTGGGGTTAGAGTTGTGTCCTAAGATGTGATCGATTTTGGAGTAAGTTC
>CAUYPK010029021.1:0-58843 GCA_963574355.1 Loris lydekkerianus
GGAATTAGAAATTTGAGGAGCAATTCAGAAGTTGTCTCAAGAATTTAATGAATTTGAAGACAAAACCACCAAAGATTTTGACGCACTGAAGCAAGAATTTGCAGCCCTCAAAGATCTGAAAAATACAGTAGAATTCCTCAGTAACAGAGTGGAGCAAGCAGAAGAAAGGATTTCTGACATCACAAAATGATTGCAGGATCATAAGAGAGGTCTAGCTTGAGTTCTTTGAGGGTTCTCCATACTTCCTTCCAAAAAGGTTTTATTAGTTTGCAGCCCCACCAGCAGTGCAAAAGTGTCCCTTTCTTTCCACATTCACACCAGCATCTGCAGTTTTGAGATTTTGTGATGTGGGTCATTCTCACTGGGGTTAGATGGTATCTCAGGGTGGTTTTGATTTGCACTTCTCTAATAATTAGGGATGATGAGCATTTTTTCATATGTTTGTTAGCCATTTGTCTGTCTTCCTTACAGAAGGTTCTATTTATCTCTGGTGTGTGATCTTCCCAACTCTCCCCAAGAGTGGCTGTCCAAGCTCAGAAGACATCCCAGAACTAGCCATATACTGGGACCTGTGGGCTGTTCCTTTCAGGCAGCCCTCCCACAATTATGATGCCCTGCTTGTAGCTGAGCTGATGGGAGTGCCATCCTGCCAGGAGGTTCAATCCTGGCCTCTGGGCACTGTTCAAGTTCACTTGCTCATTTAAGCCCTCCCAAGGCAGCTTCAACTAGCACCCAAGTAAAAAAAAACAAACAAACAAAAAAAAAAAAAACCCTGAAGGACAGGCCTTCCCTATTTCTTGCCCTCTGCTGGAGGGCCAGCCAGCCTCTGCCTGTACCAGGTCACTTGCCTTCTGTGCTAGTCTTCCACTGCTCCTGACCTTGTTGGGTCCTGAAGTCCCCCACTGCTTCACTGTGCCTCCAGAATGATATTTCTGTGCAGGACACCCCAACTAGAAGTGGCTGAAGTCCTCTCTCCTGGTCTCACCATAAGTGGCTACTGAGGAGATGTCTCTAGTCCGCCACTTGCTTCACCTCCCAGATTTTTATTTTTAATCTACCTGAATCTTCATATTTGAAGAGTGTTTTTTTTTTTGTAAGCATCATAAAGTTGAATCTTGATTTTTTTTATTTGACCCAACAATCTCTTCCTTTTAACTGTTGTGTTTAGACCATTTACCTTAATGTAATTGTTAATATGTTTAGTTTAAATTTGTTATACTGCTATTTTCTATTTGCCATATCTCTTTTTTTCTCCTTTACATAATTTCTTTTGGATTTAGTATTTTTATAATTCTATTTAATTTGTTGTTTATTTATTCACTATAACTCTGTTTTGCCATTTTAGTGATTGCTTTTGTATTTGTAGTACACATCTTTAATTTATTACTTATTTATTTTCTACTGTTAAATCATTTCTAATAAGGTATAAGAGTTTTACGGTAGTATAATTTTACTTCTTACTTTATAATTTGACCTTTTTATATTGTTATAATTTTTACTTTTACAGATATTATAAAACAAATAATACATTATTTCTTTTATTTAAGGTTTTATCTTTTATAGCTATTTAAATAATAAAAAATACTTTACCCACATAGTTATTATTTCCAGTGTTCCTTATTTTTGTGTGTGTGTGTAGATTCTTATTTCTGTATAGTATTGTTTCCCTTTGTCTGAATGACCTTCCTTAACATTTCTTCTACTGTGATATTTCAGCTTTTGTATATCTGAATGAAACTTTATTCCACCTTCATTTTTAAAAGATATTTTCACTGGGTATAGAGTTCTAGGTTTTTGTTTTTTTTTTAAATAATACTTTCAAGACATTCAATTGGCTTTTCTCTGGCATGGCTTTTGATAATAAATTAGTTGTGATACTTTTCTTTGTTACTTTGTGTACTTATTTTTAACTCACATTTTCTTATTTTTTAATATATTTTGTATTTAGTATATTTTCAAATTCACTAATCTTTTCTTTTGCAAAGTCCAATGTGCCATTAATCTCATCTGGGCTTATTTTTTATCTCACATTTTGTAATTTTCATTTCTAGTAACTCAATCTGGGTTATTTTTAAGTCTTTCATAACTTCTCTTAATGTTTTGAACATACAGAACTAGCTATAATAATTGTTTCAAATATTCTTTTTGCTACTCCCAACATCTATTTCAGTCTGAGTTAGTTTCAGTAAGTTATCTTCTCATTATGAGTTATATTTCACTTTATACTTGCATCTGGTAATATTTGATTAGGCGCTAGACATTTTGTATTTTACCTTATGGGTACTGTGTATTTTTATGTTTCCATAAATATGCTTAACTTTTGTTTTATAGATACTTTACCTAAAAATAGTTTGATCCTTTGAAGTCTTCCTGTTAATATTTGTAAGACAAGACTAGAAACATTATCAATCTAGGGATAATTATTCCCCATTACTGAAATAAGAGCTTTCCAAGTACTCTACCCAATGCCTCATTCATCTTTTGAGTTTTTAATCAGATTTCTAGCACTATTTTAGCACCAGGCACTCTTATCTCTAACCATTTCAAATGGGGTTTTTCCCCCAGCCTTGGGTAGTTTCCTCATATGAATGTGCAGATCAGTATTCAGTTCAATACTCAAGGGGAAACCTCTACAGATTTCCAGAATTCTCTCTCTCTGTGAAGTTTTTTTTCCTTTCTGGTAGTTTATTTTGCCAACTTGTATTGCCATGGTCTCCTACAAACTCTCCTTTCCTCTTCAACATGGAAAGTTCACTGGGCTCCACCTAGGTCCCCTTCTCCTGGTTTTTACAGCATAGTCTGAAAACTTTCTCAGGAAACTAAGCTGGGGCAATCGTAGTGCTCACTTCATTTGTATCCTATCTCTTACTGAGCACTCTCCTTCATGATCAGATATGCAGTGTCTTAAAAACTGCTGTTTTATATGGTTGCTCCTTTTTTTGGTTGTTTCAGGTGGGAGGTTAAAGATGGATCCTATTCCATTTGGGGTAGAAGCAGAAGTTCTTATATGCTCATTTTTGAAAGTGGAATTATTTTACATTTGAGACGGGGGGAGGAATGGAATTTTAGAAGTTGTAATGCCTCTCTAAGGCATTATTGTCCTCTTGTATTTCTCAGCATAGAAAATGTATTTGGCTATTCTTTTACTAGAACACTCTTTAGTGTCCAGGTTGAACCCTTCATGTGCCTTTAAGTGATATGGTAGCTTTCTGGGAATCACTCTTCCTGGTTGTGTATTGTGGGTAGAGAGTCAATGTGAGACTAATATTATTAAGTCATGACATAGCAATACAGCATTTTATTATAAAATAAACTCCAGAAATATATTTAGAAAAATAATTTAGAAATATCTCTGATATATCTGAACTACAGGCCAGCACAGATGAAAGGCAACATTATCTTATGAATGCTCTTGCGCTCCCCATCTTTGTCCTCTAGTCAACAATAGCTCATTCAATGATGATAATATTAAAAACCAGAGATATATATTCATCCATTTATCCACTCTATGAATATTTATTGAGAAACCTACTATGTGGCAGGCACTAACTGGCACTTTGACTCTCACAGGTTGTATATACATTCTTCTCTCTAGCATTATTACTTATATACCTTATTACTCTTTGCTGGATCCTAGACTTAAGTATATGAACACCAATCTCCTCATCCTATTTTTAAGCTGAATTCATTGAAAGACACTGCCTTATTTTGTATCTTTATATTCCACATAGCACTTAGCACCATTTCTAGAATCTAAAAAGGTCTCAACAAAATTATTGCCATTTGGAATAAACTTTTAAATGCACGTGGAGGTATACATGCTATGTGTCTGTTCATTTCTTACTTTCTGCTTAGCAGCATTCACACAGGAAACAATTTTTAGGAGAAAATGCTTCTTTTTCTAAAAGTCATTCTTTCTAAGTAGTAATAGTTGCTTCTTTGCAGATTTGATCAAATCAAGGCAGGAATCCCCCAAGAAGCCTTGATTACTGAATTTAAAAAGAAGAGGTGCAGAAGGGAGGAGCAAGATGGCAGCCAAGTAACAGTTTTCTTGCAACTGAGCACGGTGAAACTGGTGAGAGAAGACTCCAGGCATTTCTGACTGGTGGGATCTGCCCAGAAACATCCCTTTGGAGACACACGGAGTCAGCAAGACTTCTTGACCCCATGAGAGGACAAAAGGAATGGAGAACTGGCAAGTGGTTGTATGTGTTCCTTTGGTCTAATCTCACTGGCAGCTCTAAGTACAGCAGCAGTGAGATTGCAAACTGGAAAGGCCTTACCTGTGAGCTGTTTTTTTGTTTGTTTGTTTTGTTTTGTTTTGTTTTGTTTTTGGACTTGGCACTCAGTTGAAATATCTTGGGAGAACTTTGGCAAGAGTGTGGAGAACTTTAAGCATTGTCTAGGGCCCTAGACTGAGCCACTGAACTGGATGGAGCTAATAGTGTTCGGCTGTGGGCTGCATAGAGCCATTGTGGGAGAACTGCCCTGGCAAGCTCCACTCTCAAGGTCGCAGAGCAAGGATCAGGCAGAAGACCTTGGGGGAGTAATCTAGTGACTGAGACACCTTACAGCCTTGGCCCTCAGAGCCATAGAGTGAGACCAGTTTTGGCATACTGCATAAGTGGACAGCCACTTCAGGAGTGATCCCAGCAATAAGTGCTTTCCTAGGAAAGCTTCTGCTTAGCCAAGGTTAGTGGTTTAAAGTGCCTTTTAAGCAGACTGAGGAGAGATTTAGGCTCTCCACCCTGTGGAGTTTAAGAAATCAGCAGAGGCCTATAGTCTCCATCTCATATAGCTGTATCATCATTGTGATTAACATTTCATACCCTAGAAGATCACCTGTTGCCCAGACAATATTCAGCAAGATATATATAGTGCTTTATTTGGGGGATTTTGTTTTGTTTTATTTTTGTTCTCTTAATTTCAAATTTTTCCCTATAGATTTTTCTTCTTATTTTTTCTTTCTTTCTTCATTTTTCTAGTTTAAATACAATTTTCCATTGTTGCCTTCTTTAACAATTACAACTTCATTTTTGCTAGTGTTTCTACCCATATTATTTGTTTTTTTTCCCCCAATTTTATCCCGTAAAGTTCTCTGTTTGCTTATTTTGGTTTGATTTATAGCATTTTTGTCTTTCCTCTCTACTTGATGGAGGTGAGGTACTGTGTCTGAATAGGCTAGCAAAGAGCTGCTGACCTCAAGGGAACCACCCAACCCAGCACCTCCAGACTTTAGGGGTTTTTAAGGTTGGGTTAAAGTACCCTACTGTACACCTATATTGCTCCTATCTCCCTCTTTCTGTGCTTCTCTTCTTTTGCCAATATTCCCTTTTACTTATCCCCTCTCTTTTCTCTTTTTTTCTTTTCAGTTTCCTCCCCCCCCCCCTTCTTGCTCTTCAATCTTCTCATCCTTCTGGTCTTGTACCAAAAGGACTCATCTGGAGTAATCCCAGCAATAAGTGCTTAGTCCAGAAACCCTAGTCCAGAGGCACGGTAAATTAAAGAGCAAGAGGAAGTGAAAGGAAAATTAGGGCAAGGAAACAGATAAAAGAAAACACAAGGAAGAATGAGCAGAAAAATCCTGGCAACATGAAAATTCAGTCCAGAGTAACCCCCACAAAGGGACCATGAGGTAGCTAATGCAGAGGGTTTCACCAATAACGAAATGTTAGAAATGACAAAAAGGGAATTTAGAATACAGATGATAAAAACAATGAAGGAAATGATGAAAACAATGAAGAAAACTGCTGATAAAGTGGAAAATAACCAAAAGGAAATCCAAAAGCAGAATCAAATAAGAGATGAATGATATGAAGAATATAGAAAGGATATAGCAGAATCAAAGGAACTGAAGCAGTCAATTAGGGAACTTAAAGACGTAATAGAAATGATCAATAACAGATTAGACCATGCAGAAGAAAGAATCTCAGAGGTAGAGGACAAAGCTCATGAGATAACTTAGATAGGTAAAGAGGCATAAAAGAAGAGAGAGAAAGCAGAATTTTCACTGACAGAATTATAGGATTTTATGAAGCATTCAAACATATGAGTTATAGGTATCCCAGAAGGGGAAGAAGAATGCTCCAGGGGAATTTCAGGGAAATGGAAGCCATACTAGAGAATATTATAAATGAAAATTTCCCAAATATCACCAAAGATTCTGATACACTCCTTTCAGAGAGATATCGGTCCCAGGTCACCTCAACTCTAACAGAGCTTCTCCAAGACACATTGTGATGAACCTGTCCAAAGTCAAGACAAAAGACAAAATTCTTCAAGCTTCCAGGAGTAAGCACCAGTTGACTTATATGGGAAAATCCATCAGGGATGCAGACTTCTCTGATGAAACTTTTCAAGCAAGAAGACAATGGTAATCTACCTTTAATCTACTTAAGTAGAACAATTTCCAGCCCAGAATTCTATATTTTAAGCTAAGCTTTAAAATTGACATAGAAATCAAATCTTTACTGATATACAAACATTGAGGAAATTCAACACAACAAAACCAGCTCTACAGGAAATACTTCAACCTGTTCTACACACTGACTATCACAATGGACCAACAGCAAAGTAAGAACTCAGAAATTAAAGGACAGAACCTAACTTCCACAATAATGCAAAAGATAAAACTAAGCAATGGACTTTCACAAGATAAGATGAATAGAACACTATCACACTTATCAATTATCTCAACAAATGTTAATGACTTGAATTCCCCACTGAAGAGACATAGATTGGCTGACTAGATTAAAAAACACAAGCCGACCATTTTCTGTCTGCAGGTAACACACATAGCTTCAAAAGACAAATTAAAACTCAAGAGTTAAGGGTTGGAAGACAATTTTTCAGGCAAATGGAATTCAGAAGAAAAGAGGAGTTGCAATCTTATTTTCAGATATATGTGGACTTAAAGAAACTAAAGTCAAAAAAATACAAAGGGTCACTTTATATTGATCAAGGGAAAAATACAACAAGAAGACATTTTAATTCTAAATATTTATTTACCCAACTTAAATGCTCCCAGATTCTTGCAACAGACCTTAACTCAGTCTGAGCAATATGATATCCTATAACACCATAATAACAGGGGAATTTAACACTCCTCTTACAGAGCTGGACAGATCCTCTAAATAGAAATTAAACAAAAATATAAGGGACTTACATGAGACCCTAGAACAATTGTGCTTGAAGGATGTGTATAGAACACTCCATCCCAAAGTAAAGAATATACATTCTGGGCAGCACCTATGGCTCAGTGAGTAGGGTGCCAGCCCCATATACCAAGGGTGGCAGGTTCAAACCCAGCTCTGGCCAAACTGCAACAAAAAATGGCTGGCATTGTGGTGGGTGCCTGTAGTCCCAGCCACTCAGGAGGCTGAGGCAAGAGAATCACCTAGGCCCAGGAGTTAGAGATTGCTGTGAGCTATGTGATGCCATGCCACTCTACTGGGGGTGATAAAGTGAGACTCTCTCTCTCTCTAAAAAAAAAAAAAAGAATATACATTCTTCTCATCACCCCATGGAACATTCTCCAAAATTGATCATATTCTAGGATACAAAACAAACCTCAACAGGTTTGTTTCAAAAGAATTGAAATTTTACCTTGTATGTTCTCAGACCACAAGGCACTAAAGGTGGAACTCAACTCCAACAAAATGTTCAACCCCACACAAAGGCATGGAAATTAAACAACCTTCTGTTGAATGACAGTTGGGTGCAGGAAGAAATAAAAGAGAAAATCATTAACTTCCTTGACCATAACAACAAGGAAGATACAGCTACCAAAACCTGTGGGATACTGCAAAAGCAATTCTGAGAGGAAAATTTATTGCTTTAGATGCCTACATTCGAAAAACAGAAAGAGAACACATCAACAAACTCACAAGCCATCTTATGGAATTGGAAAAAGTAG
Source organism: Loris lydekkerianus (assembly GCA_963574355.1). Lineage (NCBI taxonomy): Eukaryota > Metazoa > Chordata > Mammalia > Primates > Lorisidae > Loris > Loris lydekkerianus. Next base: position 7,916 of record CAUYPK010029021.1, read on the forward strand.
AACAATCTAAGACTAAACCCAGGAGAAGAAAATAAATATCCAAAATTAAATCAGAGATCAATGAAATTGAAAACAAAAGAATCATTCAGAAAATCAATGAAACAAGCAGTTCGTTTTTTGAAAAAATAAATAATATAGATAAACCATTGGCCAGACTAACTAGAAATAGAAAAGTAAAATCTCTAGTAACCTCAATCAGAAATGATAAAGGGGAAATAACAACAGATGCCACAGAGATACAAGAGATCATCTCTGAATACTACCAGAAACCCTATGCTCAGAAATTTGACAATATGAAGGAAATGAATCAATATTTGGAATCAAACCCTCTCCCTGGACTTAGTCAGGAAGAAATAGAGCTCCTGAACAGACCAATTTCAAGCACTGAGATTAAAGAAAAAAAGCTTTCAACCAAAACATGCCCTGGTCCAGATGGCTTCACACCAGAATTCTATCAAACCTTCAAGGAAGAGCTTATTCCTGTACTGCAGAGATTATTCCAAAAAATGGAGAAGGAAGGAATCTTCCCCAACATGTTCTATGAAGCAAACATCACCCTGATACCAAAACCAGGAGAAGACCCAATCAAAAAGGAGAATTTCAGACCAATTTCACTCATGAATATAGATGCAAAAATTCTCAACAAAATTCTAGCCAATGGATTACAGCTTATTATCCAAAAAGTCATACATCATGATCAAATAGGTTTCATCTCAGGGATGCAAGGTTGGTTTAACATAGACAAGTCCATAAATGTTATCCACTGTATTAACAGAAGCAAAAACAAAGACCCATATGATCCTTTACTATTCAACATAGTGCTGGAAGGTCTAGCCAATACAATTAGGCAAGACAAGGAAATAAAGGGCATCTAAATGGGAGCATAGGAGGTCAAACTCTTCCACTTTGCTGATGATATTATCTTATATTTAGAGAACCCCAAAGACTCAACCATAAGACTCCTGAAAGTCATCAAAAAATACGGTAACGTCTCAAGATATAAAATCAATGTCCACAAGTCAGTAGCCTTTGTATATGCCAATAACAGCCAAGATGAGAGGTTAATTAAGGACACAACTTTCTTCACCATAGCTTCAAAGAAAATGAAATACCTAGGAATATACCTAACAAAAGAGGTGAAGGATCTCTATAAAGAAAATTATGAAACCCTAAGAAAGAAAATAGCAGAGAATATTAATAAATGGAGCAGAGGATATTAACAAATGGAAGAACATACCATGCTCATGGCTAGGAAGGATCAGTGTTGTTAAAATGTTTGTACTTTCCAAAGTACTCTTCAGATCCAATAGATTACAATCCCTATTAAAATACCAATATCGTACATTGAAGACTTGGAAAAATGATTCTGCATTTTATATGGAACCAGAAAAAATTCCGTATAGCTAAGGCAGTTCTTAGTAATAGAAACAAAGCTGGGGACATCAGCATACCAGATTTTAGGCTGTACTACAAAGCCATAGTGGTCAAGACAGCATGGTACTGGCACAAAATTAGAGACATAGACATTTGGAATTGAATAGAAAATCAGGAAATGAAACTAACATCTTATAACCATCTAATCTTTGATAAACCAAACAAGAACATACCTTGGGGGAAAGTCTCCCTATTCAATAAATGGTGTTGGGAGAACTGGATATTCACATGTAAAAGACTGAAACTGGACCCACACCTTTCCCCACTCACAAAAATTGATTCAAGATGGATAAAGGACTTAAATTTAAGGCATGAAATGATGAAAATCCTCAAAGAAAACATAGGAAAACACTGGAAGATATCAGCCTGGGGAAAGACTTCATGAAGAAGACTGCTGTGGCAATTGCAACAACAATAAAAATAAACAAATGGGACTTAGTTAAACTGAAAAGCTTCTGTACAGCTAAGGAGACAACAACCAAAGCAAATAAGACAACCTACACAGGATTGTCTGTGGGCAAGGATATTTGCATATTTTGAATCAGACAAAAGCTTGATAACTAGGATCTATAGAGAATGCAAATTAATCCACATGAAAAAAGCCAACAATCCCATATATCAATGGGCAAGAGACATGAATAGAACCTTTTGTAAAGAAGACAGACAAATGGCTAGCAAACATGAAAAAAAGTTCATCATCCCTAATTATTAGAGAAATGCAAATCACAACCACCCTGAGATATTATCTAACCCCAGTGAGAATGATCCACATCATAAAATCTCAAAATTGCAGATGCTGGTGTAGATGTGAAGAGAAGGGAACACTTTTACACTGCTGGTGGGACTGCAAACTAATACAACCTTTTTGAAAGGAAGTATGGAGAACTCTCAATGAACTCAAGCTAGACCTTCCTTATGATCCTGCAGTCACTTTACTGGGCATCTACCCAGAAGGAAAAAAAATCATTTTATCATAAGGACACATGCACTAGAGTGTTTATTGCAGCTCAATTTATAATCGCTAAAATGTGGAAATGGCCTAAATGCCCACCAACCCAGGAATGAATTAACAAGCTGTGGTATATGTACACCATAGAATACTATTCAGCCATTAAAAATGTAGACTTTACAGCCTTTGTATTAACCTGGATGGAAGTGGAACACATTATTCTTAGTAAAGCATCACAGGAATGGAGAAACATGAATCAATTGTATGTTCTCAATTTTGATATGAGGACAATTAATGACAATTAATGACATGGTGGGGGTGGGGGAAGGGGAGAACAGAGAGAGAAAGAAGGAGGGTGGTATGGTGGGGTCTTGGTGTGTGCCACACTTTTGGAGGGCAAGACACAATTGTAAGAGGGACTTTACCTAGCAAATGCAATCAGTGTGACCTGGTTTTTTTGTACCCTCAATGAATCCCCAACAATAAAAAAAAAAATAAAAGGAAGAGGGGCTTATTTCTTATAAATATGAACTGTTATAAAAGGAATGTGCTTTAAAGTGATGGGACATAACATTCCTCTGGATGTACTACAGCTTTAGGTTGAAAGGCAGCAAGGAGAGTTCAGACATACACAAGTATTACGTATTTCTCCAAAAACCTTTCAGTTCAGACTGACTGACAACATATAAGAGCTTTTAAAGAAAAGTTTTCAGCAGAGGTTATTTCCAGCTTTATTTGGGTCATACCAACTTCTCCATTTAGTTACTTTATAAATTTGAGCAGGGTTAGGAATTGGCTTTTTGTCTCCATCTTTATCTTCGCCATATACCTACTTTGCACACATTCAGGGCTGTATCAATGGCTCTTTTTTGTCCTAACTTCTGAGGTTCACAGGGAGGACTGATTAGTCTCTAGGAGGAACACCATTATTGCTTGAAATTAATTCTAAATTTATGGAGTTACAGGTACATATCAAAACCTCCCTCAAGACACAAGGTGACATTACTCTTATCCCTAAAATATTAGAAGAAAAACCCTGCACACCAATGTTTCACATGAACATAAATATAAAAATTCTGATACAATTTTAATAAATTGAACTGAATAATTTATAAAATGAATCCAGCAATATATAAACGAATTTAAAGTGATCCCAATCATAATCATAGCAGGTTGCTGTTGAGGAAATTGACAACCTGATACTAAAATTTACATAAAAATATGAAGCACTAAGACTAATTAAAATGGTTTTGAAAAAGAAACATTAGACTAATACTACTTGATTTCACCATTTATTATAAAGTTACCAAGACTGGTATTGGTGTAGATATGAACTTATAGAAAAGTGGAACATTATAAAGATTCCATAAATAGACCCACATGTGTATAGTTTGAGTTTTTTTCTTTTTACAAACATCCAATATAATTTAATGGAATAAGTATTTTGTTTTCATTGTAATGGTGTAGGAAAAACTAGATATCCATATGGGGGGAAATTGAACCTTAACCCTTAACTCAACCACAAACATTGCTATGGTCTGAATGATGACGTCCCTCCAAAATCATGTTGAAATGTAATCTCCAATGTAACAGTATTAAGAAGTGTGGCCTTTGGGAGGTGCCCTCATGAGTAGGATTAGCAAATTATAAAAGGGCTCACAGTTGAAGAGTGCTCTGTTATACAAATCCCATTCATGAGGGCTCACCTGTCAAGATCTAATTACCTCCCATTGGCCTTACCTCCAAATACAATCATGTTGGGGTTAGGGTTTCAACATATGAATTTAAGAGGAACACAAACACTCAGTCATACCAATGTTTTGAATGGATTACCTTTACATCGCCACTTTCGTTCATTGTCCCCACTGCTAAAGCAATCTCTGGTTCATAACTGGAAGGTGGGAAGTGTGGATGCTTTCTACCTCCAGTCCCTGGATGGAGCCAAATTCAGAAGCTCTTCCCAGTCTTAGAAAAAATTTTCCCTGTGATTGAGCTGTGTTTATCTTCCCTTCACCTTTCCCACCCAGTTCTAGCAATGGGGGCTGGGTGTGAGGGAAGGCAGTGGAGATGAGGTGGGTCCAGTCCTGTACGACAAATTTAAAGAAGAAAGCACTGCTCTAGATCACACCTGGAGCACAAGGAGGAGTTTGGAAAGGGGTCTTGACACCTGAATCAGTTGGGATGAATAGTCTAGGTAGGTCTAAATAACAGTCTTCAAGTATTTGAAGAAATTATCTTCTGGAAGAAAGATTAGACTTATGTTGCTACAGGGCACAAGTCTATGAGCCTTAGATAAAAGTTACATGGTGGGTGATTTCTGAAGAGCAGCAATATGTCTTCAGATAGAAAAGCAAAATATAAAATGAGAGGAAGAATAAAATATCATGAAATAGGGCCCATTCCAAATTTCCACCTTTTAAGCTAGAACCAGCTTGAAATACTACTCTCAAAAGGTTACCCTTTGCCCTGCAATGTAAAGACAGTTCAACATGATCTGGAAAAACTAGAGATGAGGCATGCTGACATGAAATGCCCTGGATCCAATTCTGCAAAGTGCAAATTTGGGAGCCTGAATTATTTTTGTATGTCTAATCCAACGTACCTTTGAAATTATCAACCCTTGCCATGGCTAAGTCAGTGTGAGATCTCAGAAACGTGTATAGAAGAGCAACCTGGCTCAAAGCAGCTGATGCTTCTAAGAAGCACCTCGATAAAAAATAAAACCATCACATTGTACCCCACAATTGCATTAATGTACACAGCTATGATTTAATAAAAAAAGAAAAGAAAGAAAAGAAATATAAGACATTATAGCTTCTGTTTCTTTGAAGGTGACCTTAGGTACTCACAGAAAATAAATGCCAACCTAATACATATGGCTAAATTTAGTGAGGCTCAAGTTTCTTTTTGTCAAATATTTTCTCAAATAATATTTTCTAGAAGGAGAACATAAACAGACATTTGCAAGAAGGACCATGTAAACCCCAAATGCTATAAAAGGAAGTCAATTTGGACTAGGAGTGGAGTATGTATTTGAGGTTTTATTTTATACCAAGTTGCAATTATGCATTGTATGGCCTTATCAATAAAATGAGCTATAATTAAATTCCTGTTTTTTCAAATGTATGTCCTTGGACCACTTAGAATTACCCAGGATATTTATAAAATTGCAAATTTGGGTTCTACCCAAGACCTACTGAATCAGAAGTTTTGGAGGTAGAAGCCAGGAATCTACATTCTGATATAAAGAGCCCAGGAAATTCTGACTCACACCCAAAGTTTGAGAACTACTGGATCAGAAAGTTACTAATATCACTTCCACCGTTAGCATTTTCTCATTCAATGATTTTTCATCCCCCCATAGAGGACCTGGGGCAAAGGTTTGACCCTCTCCATTTTATCCTTTGTGAAGAGGCCTAGGATGACCACTTGTTGGTTTGCAATGGATGGAGATTCCCTGGAGGCAGGTCTTTCAGTTTTAAAACCAGGCTGGTCCAGATAAACTAAAGCAAATTGGTCACTCCACAGGACCCAGCTTGCGTGGTTTTATTTCATTCCACTTCAGAGACCTACCAGGTCCCAAAGATGCCAGCTACTCCTCTTATGCCAGTCACACACCCATAGCAGAATTATTTTCCCCCAGCACTGTTTAGCAAAAGGTCAAGCAGCCTTTGTACTTGCTCTCCTCCCAGCTCCAGCATGAGGATCAGCCCAGAAATCATGCTGCCCACTCATTTGCTCCCAGTAAAGATGGAGAGGGGTGGTCTTCAGTCTCAGGGGAGTTGTCAGGGAGGTTTTAACCAGCCGCTACCAGCCATCTGTACAGCTTATAAGATCAGCAAACGTTGAGTCATCTCTGCTGCTTCACTGCATACCACCCATGAGGAGTCCGACCTCCGCCTATTTCTAGAGAGGCATTTAACGAAGACTGACCTAATTCAAGCAAAAATAGGTTTTGATTAGTGTGTGACTAACCTGCTTATTTTTCTAATTAAAAAAGAGCTTTCCATGCTTAGTGACTAGATTGTGAGGCTCAGTAAGGGTAAAGCTGCCATTTACCATTTTTCTGCTTTCTTATCTTCTCTCTTCCACACCTCCTTTCTCCACCCCACCCCTTTCTCTCTCTCAAATTTCCAAGAGCCTCCGTAAGTCCCTCAATCTTGCAGAGAAGCTGTCTTTCAGAACTTGTTACTGCCCAGAACTGAGCATCAGCTGCTTCTGCCCCTCAGAGACCAGCTTAGTTTGCAAGGACTCCCCATGTGTGTCCCCTCTGTCAGGAGCAAAGTGGCCCACCCAGGGCCTGTAGCTTTAGTAGTTCACCTAGTGGGGAAGCATGCCCGATCCCCCCAGAAGCAAAATCATGCTCACACAGGATGGCTTATGTTAAATTGATTCTAAGAATCAGGGAATTACTTAAAACTTCACAGGGACTGTTCACATTTGCAGTCTGTGGTTACTACCTGCCCCACAGTTACAAAAGGAAAGTAAGAAATAAAAAACAAAGACATACGAAATTAGAAAGAAAGGTGATCTGATAGGGCTGGGATGGAGTGGAAACACATTCTTCTTAGTAAAGTATCACGAGAATGGAAAAGCAAGTATCCAATGTACTCAGTTCTAATATGAAGCCAGTAGATGATCTCACACATGCCCATATAGGACAAAAACTCAGTTCAATTCAAGTTATGGGGAGGGGAAGGAGAGAGGGGTGGGAGAGGGGAAGAGGGAAGGCAATGGGTGTTCTCCCACTTAGTGGGCACAATGTAAGGGTACATGGCACATCTCTTGGGTGCAGGACACAGCTACAGGAGGAACTTTACCTAGCAAATGCAAACATTGGAAGTTGTTTATACCCTCACATTAATCTGAAAAAAATTTTTTAAAGTAATACAATGGGGAGGTAGAGAATCCCAGGCAAAGCAACTTAATGCTATAAGCAGAGACTTCAAGTAGAATAGGTTAACCAATTCCTTAGCAACTAGTTTGCTTCTCCTGAGACAAATATTTGAAAGGAATTTCACGTTGTGCTTGAGATGCTTCTGGAAGTTGCTTATGAATCAATTGATTGTAAACACAATTCTATTCTTAAACACATACAGGAACCACTGTTGTTTTTAAGGAAGCAAAGAATGCTTTGACCACAAAGCTTAAGCTTCCATAATTTATTTCAACCATAGACTATGATCCTGTGAGAGGATTCTATTAGTAGAAAATGAGACTCTGGTCTTATTTCTTTAGGTCCTTGACTCACCCTATGAGAAATGTTGTAAGGAAGCTATATTTGCCCTTGGGAGAAATGTGAAAGTTATTATACAGAAGGAACCTGGGACCACCTAGAGCAGCAGATAGTGGTCAGGGAGGACCAGAGACCTTGCCAGGCTTGGGCAAGTTCTGTCCTTCTCTGGTGAGTACAGACATCAGATCCGGGGTGCTTAAAGAACTAATGGAGACCCTCTGTGGTAGGCCCCCCAGGATGCCCATGTCCTAATCCCTGGCACCTGTACATGTCACTTTGCATGGCAAAAGAGATGAGGTTAAGGATTTTGAGATGAAAAAATTATCTTGGATGATCTGAGTGGACTGATGTAATCATAATGTTCCTTATGTGAGGGAAGGAGGAGGAGTCAGAGGAGCCAAGGGTTTCCTTAGAAACACCAGAAGAAGCTAGCGCCATGCACACCTCGACCTTAGCCAAGGCTTCCTCAGTTCTGCTCACTTCTGTTCATCCCCACTATCACCACCCTCATACAGCCTACTTCTTACTTCCTCTCCAGATCATTCCCTTTGAATTCCCTTGCCCTCATTGCAGCCAGAGTGCATTTGCTTTTGCAAATCAGACCATGCCATTCCTCTCCTGTAGACCACTTCCATGGTGGCTGGTGGCCACAGGGACAAAACAGAACAGAGGTCAAAAGGCTCACTTCATGCCTCCCAGAGGCCCCTGTGGAGAGGCCCCTGTTGGGTTCTCAGTGAGGAGCTCAGAGATGTACTCAGGATGGACTATGTTTGGCTGGGGAGGGGGTGGGACTGAGGGTGATCCATGAGGACTGTGTTTTGGACTCAGTGTGCTGCCCCACACAGCCTGTCACCACAGTGAACATAGTGCAAGTCCAAGGTTGATGAGTTGCACCAGCTGAGATGTTCCAGGTTAACCTATACCAAGAACTGCTTCCATGTTATGTTAAGGAGCTGACCCTGGAAGAGATAGTTAGGTTTCCAGAGGGTCTGCTGTGACCATCACTCACTCACATTATCATGGTTAGCTGTGTATCCTCTTATGCAGAATTTGGTGGCAGAAGCTTGTATCTTGACCTCAAGAGAATATTCTTCTTTCTTCATTTCTCTGGCTATCTTGATTCTCTTCTTTACCCTTTAGGTAATCAAACCTGGTTTGATTTGCCCATATGAAGTCTGTGTTTAGTTTCTTTGTAACTTAATACTTGCCATTTGCCAATACCATGGTGGTATGAAGGCTAAACTCCGCACATGGTTTATATGTAAGGCCTCCTGTCTCTCTCCAGCCTTATGCCTCAACAAGCTCTCTCTGTGCTCTGCCCTTGAAATAAGCTACTTCCTTCCATACCTCTAGCTAGCATCTCTCCTTCAGCCTTATGGCCCAGCCAACCCCTGTCTTTAGGCCCCAGCTTAAGTACTTGTTCTCCCTAGAAGCCATTTCCAATTCCAAGGTTGCTCCATAGCACCCTGAAAGTTCCTATCCCTAATAGGATCACACCATGGCTGAGTGGTCCATTCTCTTATCTGTAGCTTCCATTGGGCTGTGGATGACTGGAGGACACTACTTCATTTGGCTTAATCCTGAAACTCTAGAGCTTGACACCATAGTAAGTGGTTAATAAATACCATTGAATGAATGGGTGCATAGCTCATAGTAATAGTAGTCATGCTGTATGAAATACAGTGCAATAGGATCAGCATCATACTAGGCACTGTGTGTGTGTGTGTGTGTGTGTGTGTGTGTGTGTAATCTCTAATCCTAAATACATCCATGCAAGGTTTGTCCTGTTATCCTAATTATATAGCTGAGAAAATCATGAATTAAAGGCTAACATGGCTAGGGTCTCTATCAAATGCCCAGCTGCCTACCTGATGCTTCATGTCAGCTTACTCACACAACTGTATTTATGTATGGTGCCCTTCTCTTATTTCCACCCCCCTCTCATCCATCAAATGACCAAGCCATTTGATCCAGGGGCAGAGGGAGAGGTGTTTCAGTGTGCTAGGAAATCAGCCTGGATTCTGGCCTTTATTTCCAGGTCTGAGTAGTTTGATCTGACTGTCATGGGTCTTCCTTTGATGCAAGTATCACTGTTTATGCCGAGTTTTTCCCCGATTATCTTCTGGGACTGTTAGTAGAGGGTTAGGAAGGGGCTCTGGGGTGGAGCTGTGGGAAGTGCACACACTGCAAGGTATTTTGTGTGCCCTTTTCACAGGAGAGAGTCCATAGCTTCCTTTAGACATTCAAAGCTGTCTTCTGGACATGTTAGCAAAAGAGCCTTCTGAGGTGAGGTGAGTCTCAGTAGTTTTTTTTTTTCCTTCTCTTCTTTTTTGGACAGTTGTGCTGGGGTTGCTTAGGCCACCTCAAGAGCCTAATTTGACTGCCTAGATTCACAGAGACCTCGTTGACTTCTGGAAAATACATTTTAGAGTTTTTCTAAATTTCAAATCCCTCACATATGAAATAGACTGGGGCAGAATCTTAGACTTAGGCTCCGTGTTGGTGAACATTCTGCATTCTGTGATTCCTGGGTGTTATAGAATCATTTAAATCAGCAGATAAAGACTATAGTTATTTCATGTACACACATGATTTTGCACACTGATGCAGAGGATCTGCAGAGGGATGCTGAAGCAATGCCCTGAGCCCAGGAGTCCTTCTTCTGGATGGACTCATAGTTGGACTGATGGGGAACTTCAGACTCACACTGTTTTCCTTGTGGTATCCTGAATATCCTGGTAATCTCCTATAAAGGGTTGTACAATTTGTGCATGCCCTGAGCTGATGTTTTATAAACTAATCATTTTTTATTGAACACCTAGGGGTGGTCTTTAAAAAGAATTATTCTTATTTTTGTTCCTTTTTTCTAATGGAGTTAACAATCAGGCCATTGACTATGAATTTATGGTTCACTTACATGTGCCATTAATTTATGAGTTGATATTTCAAATTGCCTTGAATATTATTGTTTATATGCATACAGCATTTTTAATGTTGCCATTAACATTATTGCTACTTTCACAATTACTGTCTCCCACTAATATTTCTCTTATTTTATTATTAAATGATTTCTCCCATTTTGTCATTAAATAAATATGGAAATTAGAAGCGAAGAATAAGCAAAATTAGGGCTTGTTGCTAAGAGTGGAGGCATTATTTTAAAATAGTTACATAATAGTGATTTGCTTGCTTTTTAAGCTAATTTATTCCTTTCCTTAGAAACCTGTCTGGGGATCAAGTTGTCCTCTGTGTTTCATTAACAGAAGGGGGACACCCACCCAGCACACTCATGTAGTCAGAATGTGGCCCTGAGAAGTTCAGTTTCTTGAGTTTGGGGAGTGCACTTTTATGTTGTGGTGATGACAATGATGATGACAAAAATGGTGACACTTGACATTTTTTGAATGTCTATGTGGGACAGACACTGGCTGTTGCTTTCTGTGTGATGACTACATCACTCTGCACAAGCACCAGTGAGAGTAGTTGCTATTCTTGTTCCCATTTTAAAGATGAAGAAAGTGAGTGGTAGGTTAAGTGGCTTGTTCAAGGGCACTTAGCAAACGAATGATGGTGCACAAGTTCGACCTCAGTTGGGCTTAATTCCAGCACTTTCTTTCCTAGGCTTCATTTTTTTCCTTCTCTTTGTCATACATATTCCGGAGCCATCTGTGCCTGTGACTAGTCCCAATATTTTGTGCTTAACTGTTTATGAAACTGAATTTTTGGTTTTTACTTTGGGAATCTTCCAAGCTTATTTGCAAAGGAATGTGATATACAAGTAAAGGCAAGTTAGGGATAACCCAAAGGTTAGGGTTAGGCACATCTTGTGTAAGCATAATCACTAGATGCTCAGATCATAATTGAGAGAAATTGGGAATACTGTCTATTGTTCTTCCTATGTGATTCCTAGTGCTGTTAACCTGTGAAAGACTGTGGACATGAGTTCTAGATGAAAAGGAAATCAGAACAAAAATCATCAACCATGTTAGTTCCTAACAAATTAACCTTTGCCCAAGAAGCCAGTTTGTCATGTCATAATAGTGTGAAGTTAGGGGTCATCATATTCTGGTTTTCTAACTCCAATTGTGATGGAAACCCAGGAAAGAAATTAGAACACAGAAAAATAACACAGACTCTGAGTTGGATAGGCTCTTAGAGATTTCTAATCCAGTATCCGAAGAGCAAGACCACCCTGACAGGTGGCTTCATGCCACATTTTTGGATGTTTCTCATCATACTAATTGTATCTAATAAAATTATGTCTTAGGGCTAAGAAGAGATTTTCAATTAAACTACAAAAATAGGGACCTTATCCTGGAATGCTGGTTTCTACTTAATTGATGAAAGAATGGTTCAGATTAAAATAATAAACTCAAGAGCAGGATTAGACGATGATGTTTCCCAAAGGAAAATGAAACAGTTGTTCTCAGAAGGGAGAATCAGACAGACCACTAAAGCCAGGGCAGGCTTCTTTCTTCTTCAGGAAGCCATTGCAGAGAAATGAGGATGGATGTGGGCAGAAGGAAGGGATGGACAGTATCCTTTGCTCCTCGCGAGGCTGCACCTTCCTGAGTTTGGCAGCTGAGCTGCTGTCCCATAATCCCCATCCTTTGTCAGAGAGGAGGCTGGTGACAGTTCTTCAAGTCACAAAGCCCTGTTGTTTTGTAAGGAGATCCTTCTGCTTACTTTCTAACACTTCTCACCTGGAGATCAGGAAAATATATTGTCCTGCTCAGAAAATCTGCTCTTTTTAGGGGATCAAAAAAAAATTGTGTGATATCTATTGTTTTTTCTTTTCTCCGAGACAAAGGGTATTTTGTTTATTTTTTGAAAGCCTTCCAGAGCCAAGATGTCACTGGAAATTTAAAAGCCTCTGGAATTCCTCCTACCTGGCTGAGGCTGAGGTGCGGAAGCAGCTGCCAGCTCACCCTGAGTGTCCCAGCCAGGTTTCCTGCTGTCGTCTCCCTTTTTGGTAGGAATGAAGAAACAAGTCAAGTGAAGGGAATCAGGCTGATAAATTCTTTATAACAAGATTTTATTTATTTATTCTTTTCTTTGACCCCCCTCCCTCCCCCCCAAAAAACATTAAAGTTTTTCATCTTTCTTTTATTATTAATGGTTTTCCTTTTGGATCCAAACGAGCATCTATGATACAGAATATCCACCTGGCCAACATGCAGTGCTGAACTCTGGCTTTAGGAGAGCTGTACCCCCACACCCTGGGTGGGCCAGCATGGGCTGCTATTTGAACACCGTGACTGCAGGGGTGTTAGGCTGGCATGCCACAGTGTCTCGTGGGCTTGACTAGCACATGGTTTATAATGGGGGTGGCAGCATCTTAACAGCCTGAGGCAGAGCACCCGATTTCCCTCCCGATCTCATCCCTCTGATGTGCTCATCCCCTAAGAGCGAATCAAGGTGGAAATGGCCTGACCATTGGACAGGACCAATGGCCCAAAGGACAGAGAGTATAACACACCTCCTTGCTGTGTTATTCTTTGAGGTTGGTACTGTTGTACCCTGCAGAGTTTGAAACCTAACCCTGACAAAGCTCACCCCCTGTCCCACTCACTGTCCCCTCTTCCCTCCCATGGCATTTATACCACGAGGATGGTTAATGTAACCTCTCCATATTAGCACTACTACATTGGAAAGTTGCTGAAGTCATAAAGATTGTCTTTGGTCTGCTTTAAAGCAAGAACCTCCTTTCTCTCCATCTCTCAGTTCTGGGAAAAAAAATTAGGAACCTGTTAATCCTCTGAGGCCTTCAAATCCACTACCCTAGGTGAGTTTAATGGAAAGGACTTCTCCAAATCCAGTATCATGCTAAGGAGTTTACCCATAATCTAAGTAAAAAAGGGCATCCAAGATGGAAATATAATACATCTCTGAGCCTGTCCTCTTCTGGAACTTGCCGCTATTTTTCCACCTCAACCTCGTCTTGGTTCTATAGTGTCTCTCCGCCCCCTCCACTCAGTTGTCCCAGCTACGAATGCCAAATGCACTTGGTGCATCAGATTTTTCTCCTCCATTTGTTTTTCTGGGCAAGTTCAAGATCTTGAACTCCGTTTGAGTGGAACCGGACTGCTCTCTAATGTCACCAAGAGGCAAATTCCTCTACAATTGCAGCACTTAGGGTGGCTTTATATAAATTTTGGCTTGTTCACAAAACAGGATAGAAAAACGCTGACTGAAGTTCAGCCTGCAGACTAAGTATATGTGTACCCCCATTGGTAGCCATTAGAATTCAATACCTGTGTTTTTACTAAATCTATTGGGATCTGCTTAATATTATACAATTCTTCACCAAATGTAACTAAGATCACAACTACTGTATACTTTAACAGGCAGTTCTATTACATTGTTTAGCCCTCATTTCATATCACCTTTATTTTTAAAAAATTGATTAATGGCACTTTGAAATTTTGAGTGTGTTTTTCCCTGCTCTTCTCTTTACTAGGTTTGTTTTATGTGGTGGTTCTTGGGTGCTACAGGCCATTGCCGTAAGAAATCAAAATACTGGAAAGAAAACAACTGATGAATAAAGTCAAATTCATATTTCGCAAATATGGTTTAAACTCCCTTTCAGTTTGGGGGTCATTCTCTGAGTGAATCGAAGAGGAAGTGGTACCACCTGGTACAAATTCTAGACTCTGATTCTAGAATATATAGAGAAGTCCATTCTTATCTCTGACAAACTTGCAGAACAAGAAGAGCAAGAAAAATTCATTTATATTTCCAGTGCTAGGTTGGAGCAGGCGAGTGGATGAACATGCTAAGTGTTAGCTTGTGGTCTGGCTGAAGTGTCCACAGAGAGAAGATAATACCGGGAAGCTCAGGACACGAACACTCATCTTCCTGGATTAAAAAAGAAGTCTATTTCTTTCCTTTTAATTGAAGAGTTAATAAAAGGAATAAGAAAATGGAAAGAATAGAGTGTAAAATTATAGCACATCCTGGATTCAGGTTCCATTAAACATGAAGTTTCTTCTAAAAAAAAAAAAAAAAAAAAAATTAAATGCTTATAGCAATGCCAATAATTCCATAGGTCCTTCATGGGATATAACAGGTGAAGGTTTTTCTAAATAAGTGCTTTAAATTATGTATTATTAACTTACAAACACTTGACAGAGCCATGAGTTAGCCACACATTGTTATTTCCATCTTCCTAACAAGGGAGAGAAAGTAAAAAGATGCTTGCTGAAGGCACAAATTTTGGTATGGAAGGCTGGAATATAATTTGTTATTTTTGACTTCTGATAGTTTTCATTTACCAGATTACTACACTGTTTAAAAAAATTATCAATACATAAATTTTGTATTTGTTGCTTAGAAGATGTCCTGAAAAAATTCTATGTACTATTATTTCCTTAGCTTTCACTGAAGTTTTCAGGCAGTTTTTCATTGATTTAAGTCATATTTTAAGTCCTTAAAAAGAGAAGAGACAGAGATGTAGATGTAGAGACCAAGGCATAGATTAACTTAGACACAACAAGAAAGAAGGAAAAAAAGACCAGTGAGAAAAGGAGGAGGAGCTGGTTTTATAACCTCAGATTTTTTACCAAAGTATCATATCATTAAATTTGATGGAAAATGATTCTTAAAGAAGCAGATTCGGAAAAATTGCAGAGAACACATTTATCCTTGTCTGCTTTTCTAGAACAGGTCTGTTAGAAAAAACCCAGAAGCTAGCCAAACAAATAAAAATAAACATAAATCCCTGCACCTTATTCTACCTGATCTACTCAACTCTTTCACACCTCCAGAAATAAGAACTCAAACCTCATAATGTATTGACATAGTAACATGGCTTATTCTAAAATCTCTTCACATTTAAACATCAAGATACTAATCTCCTTACTTATAGCATGGAGACAGAGGGTGGGCAGAAGGAAAGAAGACTATAAAAATAGAAGGGTGCTTTGGGGCACACCAGTCTCACCAACCACTGTTCAGACTCTGTTGTGAGCCCCGTTAATACTTCTCAGCCAGTCTGTCCAACTGGCTTGAGTTTTATTCAGAGAAGAATTTCAGCTCCTTTGGGTAGGTTGGGACAATCTTTGACTCTTTTCTCTTTGGCTTGGTGGGTTCTCCCTGGGATGCATAAGCCTCAGAAGGTCAAAGCAGAAAGAAGGATGAAGGACTGAAAAAGATGACCACAGGTAACCTAAGATAGTTCTGTTCCAAGTGAGTTGCAGCACATGACAGCTGACAAAATCCCTACATGTAGCTGAGCTCTCCCTGTGTAACTAGCAGAGATGGCATCAGCTGCTGCTTTATCTGGGGTAGACCTGGCTATGGTTACGGGATGGTTCAGAGAAGAAAAATCAGAAACCAAAAAAAGAAAAAAAAAAAAAAAATCCAAACCCCAAAGCACCTGTGGGGGCAGTGCTTACTAATGTGGGATCCCTTTGATTACCTTCATGGACATTTATTTAGGCAATGACCCCTGAGCTGATTTTGTATGGCTTTTGTTAAAACAAGAGCCTCAGTGAGGACATATTTTAAAGATAAATTATCTAAATCTGGACTTGATTCTTTAAAGATTCTTGTTCACTTGCTAGGGACCTGCTTCTTCTTTCTTTCCTGCATCATAAAGTCCTCCCCACACGTCTTTGATGGTACTCAATGCTCTAAGATCCAGGAGGGAAGAACCTGCAGGTGGGTGAGAGAGCTAATGGGAGCAAATCCACACAAAAGCATGAAACACTTCCTAACAAATCAGACCTTCATAACAAACAGATGTGAAACTGATTAACAAAAACAGCAGTAAATTCCTTAAAGTCTCACAAAATCCCTCAAAGGTAGATGTCAATCTGCTCCCCTTATGCTTTACATTTGCCCTTTCTTTAGATATTTATATATAATTATAGATTATAACCAAGTTGAGAAAGAATTTCTCAACTTGTCTCCTGCTCTACACATTGAAGAAACACACTGTCCAAAAATGAGACATCCAGAGGAAATAGAATATGATGAAAAATTGAGAACTTACTTTATAAAAATCAAAATTACTTAACATTTTATTCTATTACTTCAGAAGAGACCTAATTTACTGGCAGTGAGCTTTTATCTAGTACATGGACATTTTGTCTAGACTCTACCCACCCAATAGTCCCTGTACCTTAACACCCTGTGTCAGATCATCTTGTGAAGATCACCAGGTGAGTTGCAAACTATGTTTCATTAGCATGTGGCATTCCCCAACAGCTGAGCCTGGGAGAGCAGTCAGGCCTGCAAATAGGCTTGGATTGGATCGAGGTAACCATCTCAAGGGATGGGTCGGTGCTAACATGCAGCAAAGCGAAGGCCAGAATGGGAAAATGGAAGGCAGAGGACCTTCAGGCTCACCCCATGGACTCTAGAGCAGGCGTCCTCAAACTTTTTAAACAGGGAGCCAATTCACTGTCCCTCAGACCGTACGAGGACCTGACTGTAGTTTAAAAAAACAAACTGTGAACAAATTCCTATGCACACTGCACATATCTTATTTTGAAGTAAAAAACAAAATGGGAACAAATACAATTCACACCACTTCATGTGGCCCACAGGCCGCAGTTTGAGGACACCTGCTCTAGAGGGAGGTGGATCAGTGTAGGGAAGGGAGACACTGGTTGAGGGGCAGAACATGGCGGTCTTCTTTTTGTGGCCCCAGAGTTAGGACAAAACCCAGAGCATGTAGCATTCAGGGAAATTGTTCTTGGTGATCTCAGTAAACTACGGGGACACTGAGTGGGAAGACAAGTGAAGCCAAGAATAGAAACATTTTTTTCAGCTAGAAGAGTAGTAACTGTGCTCATGGCTCTTTTGGAGCCTAGGGGTTGCTAAAAGATACTGTCCCTTCACAGGGCAGGTAATTCTATGCTGGGCCTGGCCTGGTCCAAAGGCCTGGTAGCACACTGTCCTCCTGGTGATGGAAAGGGAAGGAAACACAGAGAGATGCACAGAGAGACACAGAGGAAGAGGCAGAGGTGTGCATCCCCACCCTGCATCTGCCCGGAGCCTCATGTGAAGCGAGGAGCATCTACACACAGGCCTCGCTAGAACGTCATGCTGTCTTGGTTTTTTTTCCTCTCTCACTGATATTAGCAAGGGAAACTGAACATATGACTGAAGACTCTTCTGAGGGCAGACCCCAGTTGTTATCTTCTTTTGCATAGAATTTCTCAAGGTGCTGCCATAATTTTTAATCTAAAGAGAAGCATGGGTCTGAGACCACCGGGGCCTCTTTTCAAGGGAAAGAAAAGAGGCAGAATCTGATACCTAGAAGAGGAAGTCCTGATCAGCTGTAAAAGGGAAAGCTGGCATTCACATTTATTCAGAGGCAGCAGGAAACCAAAGAAGATTAGGAGAATGAGTTCGTGACTTAACAGAAAATTCTCTTTTATTTTCTCATCTTAATAGAAGAGTAAGTGCAAGTTAAGGGAAAAGAAACCCAATTTCTTGGTCAAGGGAAGCTGAATAAAAGAAGTTCATAAGTTCATTGGTACTAGAAAAACCAGGTGGTCAGGTGACTGCATCTGCAGAGCTTCACAACACTTTATTCAGGACTCAGATACTTGCGAGGTTTCTCGACACAGTGAATTCACTGCTGATACTATTGTTTGCAGGCAAATTCCACTTCTGGCCATTGCTCTCAGCCTACATTTCTCCTACTGTTGAAGTGGCATAGGGTATCACCGCAATTCCCTTTCTCAAAACACCGTGCAATAGACTTGCTGGCTCAGAATGGTCGTCTTGTTGGAGGCCTTTCCCTAGGGAAAGCTGCATTTCCAAGGTGGAAAAAAAGCAATTGTGTGCACACAAAGCAGCCCATAGCAGCACTTTGGCATGAAATGACACTGAGCAGAGGAAACCTTAAAAACAACACAAGGCCCAGCGTCAGTCTTAGGAAACGATCATGCCTGTTAGGATCGGGGTGTTATATATATTTCACATTCCCAGCCACCCTCCAGCACACAGGTGCTAAGTGGGAGAGGAAAATGAAGATGGAAGAGGGTCTGAGAGCTTTGTCTCTGCCACACTGGCCTCCTGTCTTGGAGCTATTTTGGTTTGGGGGCTGACCATTGGTCATAAAACTCCATCCATAGCTAGAAGAGAAGGCAGGGCCACGACAAAGGATTCTCTAGCCACATACTTGAATTTAAGCTTATCAGGGCCGAAGTAGAGGCCTTATTTCTGTTTGAATCTAAAAAGAAAAAAAAAAAAAAAGAAAAAGAAAAAACTAAACAAACAAAAAAAAGGAAATACTTTCATAAGAAAAAAAACAAAAAAAAAACAAAAAAAAAAACAGGCTCCTTCTAAGAAAAATAACAGCCACAGACTGCTCCTACGTAAGGGATAGAGCCTGTTTGGGCAGGAGGATAAACAGTGTTTGCCCATGGAGCCCTCAGTGCAGGGGCCTCAGTGTCCCCCTGTGGAGACTCCTGAGTGGCAGGTTCCATCTGCTCCTGGCTGGGAAAGGATGGCCCTGCCTGGCACCTTCTCTAGAGCAGCTGCCCACCTGCTGTGACAGTACTGGGGAGGAACTTAAGGAGAGGGTGCATTTCCATCAGATAAAGGCAGTTACGTGTTCCCTCAGATGGACCCATATACCAAAGGCTCAGTGGCTAGCCAAGAAAGGGCACTCTCTCTGTGTTTCTGCACTGGGATAGTTAGGAATGACACGGTGGCCTGAGGCTGTCTTCTGCCCAGCTCTTACTCTTACTGGGCGAAACCCAGGCCTGGCCCAGAAAAATATTCAGGGGTGGCTTGGGCCCCACTGGAGCCTGCTTTGCTAGAAAGAGCAGCAGCCCAGGTCTAAGCTGAGGTATATATACTAATCACCTTAATGCATCCTGACAAACTGACCCTCAACCCCAAATCCGCTGCAGAAGCTGCAGACCCCATGGTTCCTCCTCATGAGAGGTCCTCAGGAAGTTCAGACTCTTCCACTGAAGCTTCTCTTGTTTCTATCTACCAGCCTTTCCCATCCTTAAGGAAGTCCCTGCCCGATGAGGAGTGGCCCACTTGGATATGTGTGTTCTGCTCTCTCAGGCGAGTGGCAGGAAAGGCCAGGCCTCTGGCATGTAGCCTCGCTGGGCTTGGAAGAGAGGCCCACTGCCCTTTGGACCAGAGTGTGGGCTGACTTCAGCCAGAATGTGCTGGTACGGCTGTAGCACTGTTACACATATTGAATTGCTTCTATACTGGTTGGAAAGCAGACTCTGCCTTTAGTTCCTTAGGTGCCCCCTGCCTCCACCCTCTGAGGGTTCCCCCACGACTAAAGGGCCAATGCCTGGGACAGCACGGGCACCAGCACTGTGGCTGAGCTCCACGAGGTGGGTGCCTTGGCCATAAGGGCTGTTGAGGACTTTTACTATCACCCTTACCAGAGCCTCAGGCACCTTGTGGACCCTGGAAGACCTCCTTATCTACCCTAAGTGACACAGCACCTACTGTGCAGGCAACAGGCCTCAAGGAAAGGGGGCTGTCCCCCTCCCCAGCACCATCACTTCTGTTGCTTGGACCCTCTCCCTCACGGTGGGGGCCGCTGGGCTATGGCTTTTCTCACCCAGACCAGCCCTTTCTGCTGTGGCCACAGTGCCCTGACCCCTTCCACTTCAGCCTCCCTTCCCCCTCCCTCCCCTGGCATCCGATACTCCTGGCTTGGCCTGCGCCTCTTTGGGGGAAGAAAGCCACAGGATAATGCATGCTGCTGCAGTTGCCCAGGTGGCAGTGGTGCTGGCTGAGGCGTGAGAGCTGGTGAGGGAGGAGATTCCTCTACTGTGGTCTCCACTACTCCCCAGTTAAGAGCCAGAAAGTCTTCCAGGCTTCTCTGGGCAATGAGCATAGACACAGGCCAGCTAGGCCCCTCCACAGCATTTAGAAAAATAGAAAGGGGCAAGGGCTAGCAAAGCCGTCCTCATGTCCCTTCTACCTTGGGAATCACCCCCCACGCTCCTGTGTTTTCTTTCCCCAGCAAAGAGGCAGAACTATGGCAGTGCCCATCTTGCAAAGGGGAATGAAGCAGTTTGGTGGTGTGACTGGTTTTCTGATTGTCTTTCACTTCCGAGTCTCCGGTGATGCACGTGTCCTCTGCCTTCCTTTCCCCTCTTCCTCCCCCCCGGGCCGCACTGGCTTCCCAATTCGGTCTTGGTTTTCTCCGTGTGAGAGAGCATGCATCGGAGCGGGGAGCAGCCTCTAGCATTTGTCATCTTCTTCCGTGTCGCTTAGGAGGTCGCTGACAGCCCCACACATCATGCCCGGCCCAGGCCCCCCACGCCTCCGCCGCCGATAGTGCCCATTGGGCATCTGCCAGCTGTGCCGCAGGGGCGGGGCCGAGCCAATGGTGTTGGAGCGGCCCAGGCTGGTAGCCACAGCTGCTTCGAAGGTGAGTGTCTCCTCCTCGCCACAGTCTGAGGCGTGGGAGTCTTCGTGCAGGGCCAGGTAGGGCTCGGAGATGTAGCGCTGTGGGGAAGGGTGCTGGCCCTGCTGGGGGTGTGGGGAGTTGGAAGACTCGGTCAGGCAAGCACTGTGGATTTCCAGGGCTTGGGAGGTCAGTGGGGAGCCCCCCTCACTTCCATCAGCGGGTGGAGAGATGCTGCCAGCATGTCGCATCAGGGAGCTGTAGGAAAGGAGGGGCCGAGGCTTTGGTGGGACAGGAGGGAGCTGCCGACGACTGCGTCTTGGGGTGCTGGTGTCAGAGATGGAGGGGATGGAGCTCTCGCTCAGGGAGCCTGTGCCCTGTATAGCAGGAGAGACATGGCATGTTAGATTGGGCTTGGCAGGATTCCTATTTGGGACCCTATCAATGTCCCTGGCCTCTTCTGTAGAGAGTCTTGGAGTCTGAACTCTGGGGAAGAAGGCCATAAGTGGGGCCCATAGTGGTGACACTATGCACGCCCACCTGGGGATGTAGGGATTGAAGAGACCCAGGAGCCTATAGCACCTAGACCAGGACATCTTAACTTTTAAGTCCATATGAATCTGGGGGTCTAGTTAGACTGCACATGCAGGCTCACCAGATCTGCTGTGAGGCCTGGGATCCTGCACTAAGAGCAAGTCTCAAGCGATGTTAGCACTGTAGGGCCACACAGCAAGCACAGAGCTGGAAGCTGTACACCTAACGAGTGGTGCAGGGAAAGAAAGACAACTCCGTGAAAGGCGGATGAATGCTCTGATCAGGAAGCCTTTCCTAAGAAGTGAGTTCTAAGGGAATTACAAATCCTTCCCTGTCTGCAGGGGTTTGCTGAACTCAGCTTCTACACCCCACACACACATCTGTTGGTTCAGGCCTTACTCGACCTTATTTATTTCCAAAAGTACCTGAACCCAGGTGTTGGTGAATGGACCTCCAGAATCTCCTAGGGAGGGATCCTTTCCAATGCAGGTTTCTGAGCCTCACTTTCAAGTAGCCTCACTGGAGTTTTTGAAGTCCCAGGGATGTGCAGTAAGCTTCATAGGTGGTTATGTTCTCTATTAAAATTTGAAAACTACTCTTCTACAAGATCAATTTCTAAACTGCCCATGCCTCTAGAAGTCTGCATTGGCAGCCCGGCCTCTTCCCCACTGATTGTTTCTGTTAAGCAAGTCCCCCATCTGGGTTCCTAGAGCCTTGATCAGAGATCTAGGGCTGGGAGGGAGGAGTATCACAGGGACAAAGGACATGTTCATACAGCTCAGGTATTTATTTCCTAGGCATAGGCTGGTGGTTCAGCAAAAGGCTGGGAGGAAAGACACGGTCATCCTATTGGGATGGCCAAAAGCTGGGTAAGTGAGGTTGAGTTGCTTTTATGAATCCTGGGCTGAAAGATGAGTAACTATTCCCACTCATACTAAGGATCACACAATGGGCAAAGAAGCTTTTCTGGCTGAAGGACTATCCTTTCTTTCCACATCTGGCTGAGACATCTGTGCACTTATTTGTATCTCCGGATCTTAAGGGTTGGAACAGCATGACCTCTAGGTGCACCATTGTCTTTCTTGGGGGAAATCTGGTTTTCTGTGAATTCAGAGCACCTTTGACCTCCCTGCACAAGGGGGGTCGCTTCCTGTGAAGCTCAGGTCTCTGTGGGTGCTTAATGGTGGCTGCCCCTAATGTTCCAGTCTGCCCTGGCCTGTCCTGCAGGCCCCGGCTTTCTCTCCACGCTCACCTGTCTGTTTGGGGTCTGTGATCTGCCCTCGCTGGGTGACCTGGACTGATGGCGCTCTGGGGACTCCCAGTCAGCCTGGGTCCCCCGTTCCTCTGAATTGCAGCGTGAGACATCAGGAGAAAGGAGATGTTTTCGTTCCTTCGATCGTCCCCGCTCCCTGCCCCCTGACCGGTGGGCATCGGACTTGTGGCCTGTAAGAGATGACAACACCCCCTGGTTATGATTCATCTCACACTGGCTACTGAATGGGGAGAGAGGTTTCACTGGGTGTTGCATCACAACCTGGGACTGAGCCCTGGAATGCACTGCTTGTTCCCATCCCTCCAGATACAGACGCTGGGGATTAACTCCTTCTTGTTAAGGTGGTGTCCACAGGTGGGACCTCATCATGGCAGGAGTGCCCTCATAAAAACAGACATGACAGAGTTCTTCCTCTCTCTCTGCTATGTGAGGACAAAAAGGTGGGAGCAAACCTCACAAGACTCAGGATCTGCTGGCACCTTCACCTTGGATTTCCCAGCCTCCAAAACCATGACAAATAAATGTTGCTTGCTAAAGCTGTCCGGTCTACAGTAATTTGTTGTGGCAGCCTGAATTAAGACAGGCCCCTAAAAATCCATGGCCTCTCCAAGCATGTCAACAGATGATCTGAAGAAGCAGGAAAGAAAGGCAGGCTAGAAAATTACCCTTCTATGATCAGGTAAGTCTGCAAGTTGCCACTAGACAGACACGTATGTAAAAGAATGCAATCTGTTCTGCTTCTACTTATGCTAGACATAATAGAGATAGGACCTTTGCCAGCAATATGGCTCAGGAATTCTCTATGTCCTAAACATAACATTTTTTACTTTTTATTTTTTAGACAGAGTCTCACTTTGTCACCCATGGTAGTGCCAGAGCGTCACAGCTCACAGCAACCTCCAACTCCTGGGCTTAGGCGATTCTCTTGCCTCAGCCTCCCAAGTAGCTGGGACTACAGGTGCCCGCCATGATGCCCAGCCAGGATATGTAACTTTTTTAGAGGCAAACGGCCCCAGCAGAAGGGAATTATGTTTTTATGAACTAAATAATGACACACATAACATAAGGCCAGGGTAAGAAGTAAAAGGCTCTCAGTTCTAATCCCAATTCTGCCACATACTGCCTCTATGATATGGGGCAAATCACTGCTTTTTCAGCTAAATAAAAAGGTCAAACCACACTAACTATTTTCTTTTTATTATTTTAAAAAATCAGTATAACACTTTTTCTTTAAAAAAAAAAAAAAAAAAAAAACTCTTGGCTAGGCTCGGTGGCTTATGCCTATAATCCTAGCACTTTGGGAGGCTAAGGCAGGAGGATTGCTTAGGGCCAGGAGTTTTGAGACCAGTCTGAGCAAGTGCAAGACCCTGTTTCTACAAAAAATAGATAAATTAGCCGTGGTGGCATATGGTTATAGTCCTAGCTACTTGGGAGAGGCTAAGGCAGGAGAATCACTTGAGCCCAGAGGTTTAATACTGCAGTGAGCTATGATGATGTCACTGCAGTCTAGCCCAGGAGACAGAGCTAGACCCTGTCATTATAAACTAAACAATAAAAAAGTAAAACTCTTAAATGAAACTCAAATATAGAAAGGAATTCCAGGTAGCATGTTTGTTCAGGCTGGTTCTCTAATATACAACTAAGGAACCAAGTAGTTTTGAAAAGGGTATGTGAAAACCTCCTTCAATTACCCTGGAAGGAAGGAATTGCCATCACCCTTTGTGATGGACACAGAGGACTTTGGCCACTGTTTCAGGATATACTTTAGATACAGGAACCCCCTTGGGTAAAGAGAATCTTTCTCTTTCCTCAGTCCTTTATCTGAAGTCTGTTCCAGTTACTTATAGTCCTTGCCAGAACAAGTCCATTAGGGCAGCAGCCTGCTGCCTGACGGAAGGGAGGGACACAGAAGACCTACTCACTTGAGTCAGAGTTCAGGCGATGGGCTGACAGCCGCAGGGAGGAGTGGTAACTCCGACGGCGTGACTTGTAGGTGTTTTCACTGCTCCGTTCCATGGAGAACTCCTCCAGCCATGAGGAATTTGAACGCTTATCCCGAATGGTGGAAAATGAACGCCTCATTGAGCTTGGGTCTGTCATCACCTGGAAATATGAGCCCCCAGAGAAACAAAAGCCAGGATTAACTGCTGAAGGGGTCTAAAAGCACAGAAGCAGTGGCACAGACTGCTGAGGACTGCAAATTGTGACCCCTGCAGATTGTAACCTCCTTTGAATTCCTCTTGCTCAGATCTTAGCTGGAGGGGGCTGATCCAGAAAGTATCCTTATATTTTGTTAACGTGGTCACTGATACTGGTCCAGGATCTTATCTTCATGTTCAAGAAAGCAACAGGTGAAGGTACTAGGGCAGGGCCAGGCAGACAGATGGGTACTGTGCAAGCATCTCGCAGAGTCGTCTACCCAACAGGGCTCAGCCACTTCCTGCAGCTGATACTGAGCTGTTTTGAAACATGTAGAGCAACTATCCACAAGGCTACACCATGAAAAGAAACATGGCTTTGCCTTTTCTTCCTTTCTTTTATGCCCTTGCTAGAGAAGACCCTACCCTATAGCACTAGCCCCCCAGAGAGCTCTCAATCGAACCACTGCAAAGATGGCCCTACTTTCCCTCTACTGCCAATCCCATCCAGCCCCACCTGGAACACAGGCATTTTGATTTGCCACAGATGTTCAAACAAATTCACAAAAACTTCTTGTCTCTGTCAAAACCTGATGTAAGACAGACAGACAGAAAAAAGAAGCCAGGAAAACAGACAAAGAAATGAGGCATGGCCCATACTGGTTAGGACAGACAGTCCCGACACAGAGCTGTGTGTTTAAGTAACTGTGCATGTGTTGGGAAAGGCAGGAGAGGAAACAGAGGAAGTCCTGGAAAATATTTCTTGCATGGTTGGTTGAGTCTTGAGGATGCTTAATCCATCCAGAGGGACATATGCCACCCGGTTGGCTAGGCTATGGTGGGCAGGGGTCAGTGCGAACAGCAGAGAGCAGCTGGCCCTATCAGAGAAGGCCTCTGAGTCAGGTTTTGCTACTAGGGAAGGGGTGGGGCAAGCCAAGGCTCACCTTAAAATATCAGATATTATTTCATAACCCACCTAATACAGCCCGGGATGCCACTGCATAAGGTAGGTGGTGTTGGCTTTTTACCTGGGGATCCATAGTCAGACGTGGCATAGAGGATGCCCTCCCAGATCCCGCATGCTCCTGGGTGTCCGGAGGAAGGTAGATGCCATGGTTAGAGGGCTGCACGGTTTTTAATTCACTAACCTCTGGCTCCTAGAAATAAACACACAGCCAAGCTTGTGGGACTTGGTTCCATCTCATTGCTTCTCACCTCTGGCGGGCTTATTTGGCTTCCTCAAGAATGGCTTTCAGAAGAGAGACTTGCATCTTTAAGGTCTCAGTTGCACATGTATGTGTTTATACACATATGTGGTATACTAGATGTTCCAAACAAAAAAAAAAGCTCTAACTTAGGATTGAGAGTTGAAAGTCACCTTTTCTGGTCAAGTACAATCTTTTTATTATTAAGGTAACTTCAGACTTTATAGCTTTACAAAGCAAACATTGTTGGTCAGAATACTTTTAGATATGTGAAGGTGGTAATGTTGGGGTTATTTTTATTTATTTATTTATTTTTGCAGTTTTTGGCCAGGGCTGGGTTTGGACCCACCACCTCCAGCATATGGGGCTGGTGCCCTACTCCTTTGAGCCACAGGCGCTACCCATGTTGGGGTTATTTTAATTTGAAGAAGCCTTTTATCAATTAAGTAGAAACCAGTATTTTAAGGGAAGACAGCAATTTCTGATGTCGAATATATATTCTCAAGCTTTAAGACATATGACTTTATTAGCTAAAAGAGTTTTCTTATGATTGAAGCCATCCAAAAATGTGGTGGGTGGCCATCTGTCAGGGATGCTTTGGACTACTGCAGTCCCACAGAACTATAACGCAAGCCACTTACATAACTTTAAATTTCCAAGTGACATGTTTTTAAAAGTACAAGAAAAATTTCATAATCTTATTTAGCTTAATATATCCAAATATTATCATGTCAATTTCAAGTGCTAAATAGCCACCTGTGGCTAGCTAATAGTTACTATTAATATAGCAGGCTGTGCCCCTCTAGAGTGTTACCAGGTTGGACTGAAAATATATAATATATATAGTTCTGTAAAACTATTTTATTATTTTCCTGGTTACAGAATGTTAGTTTGGCAGTTTTAAGTACTCTAGACAGATAGCTAGTATACTAGCATGAAGAACAGAGCTGCCTTATACAGGTTTACGTGGGTCACTCAACAAAGAGATCTAAGAAAATTGGAGGCATTTGGAGACTATATCAGAAAAAAGCTATTTTATATTTAGGAAATGACACCCTAAAAACATGAGTGTATGAGGAGGGCATTGCCCAAAAGAAAGGGTGCCAGGGATCCCCCTCAGCCCCATTTGGCTGAGTGGTTTCTACTGTGTTTGGGATGAGTGCCCTCCCAGGGCGTGTGGTGTGTACAGCTGAAGAGGTTAGTGTTTGCAGTACATGCTTTATACAGCACACAGTTCCGACTCCAAACAGACGTGGTAACAACACTACAGTCTACAGGTGTCAGAGGCTGTGTGAGACACACACACACACACACACACAAATCATGGCCACGCCTCAGGATGTGGAGCAGGGGCCCCAAGGGATGGGCAGAAGTACACAGTGGTGAGCGTGTAGCACAGGCCGACACCAGTACTGACAACGAGATGAACACATATCCAAAAAGTCCTGGCACTGCGGCTCAGCCCTGGGGAACCCGCAGAAAGGATGATGTAATAAAGTCTTCCTGTGAAAGAAAGGACATATTATTGAGATTTTTTTTTCCTCATGAGCCACATCACTAGGCAGGCAAGCTGTAAAATGCTGAGAGGCCCTTCTAAGAATCAAACTATCAGTACCAATTAGGGCCTAGGCCTCAAGGCTGTTTCTTAGAGGGGAAGGCAAGGAATTCCCATCTGTTCAACCAAGAACATGCTCAGCCAATCATTCACGCAATGGGGGTGTCCGGCCAGGCTATCCCAACAACACAACCATGTACAATTCTCTGTCTCACCATTCATGGGAGACAGAACTGGGAAATAGTTGCCTACTTGTTTGAGCCATGGGAGTGCTTCCCCCCTCCCATAGCTCAAACAAGTAGGTGAGGGGATACTCATCCCATCATACACCCATTCCACCCACAGCATCCATTAGGGATGGCTCTGGGGTGCACAGTAGCAGCAGAGAGGGGTCAGGAGAGAAACAGAGGAGAGAGAAGACCCACAGATACATCACAAAGTGATGTGAACCTCACTTAGTACAAGCTGTCTGCAAAGGCTGGGTTTTGTCTGTTCAGTCCAATCAATGAATGCTTGGGGAAAATCTGAGCTAGTGGCTCTTGATCAGGAATAATTGTGAAGTTGATTACTTTCAATCTGTCCTTTCTTCTGTAAGCTCAACAGATCTCTCCAGAATTTTACTATTTATGTTAATAAAAATTGTTTTCTTAGGGAAATGGCTTTCAAGACCTGGTGGGATGCATTTGATTTTGTAGAATTATAATCAAAAGCGCCATTGTGTCGGAACCCACACAAAGCAGAGGAAGAATCGTCTTCGGTACCTCTTGGCAGATACACTGCCACTGAGTCCTAGAGGAGACTCACCAGGTTTGGCATGGAGCACTCTGTGTCTCCGCAAGTGGGACCTGGCTGCACTAATTCACTCATTTTGAGATGAATCTTCTTAAAGCTCCCCACTGAAGGCAAGATTTGATATGTAACTTTTCCTTTAACATTTGATATTCAGGGATATAGACTAAGTGGACTTGGTCTGCAGCAATTTAAGTTCTGTAGCAGGAAAGGGGCCTCTGGCTCTGTAAACCTACAAAGGGAGCATCATCAGAGCACATGAGAAGTTGGGCCATGAAAGTTTTGAAGGTAGGAAACTCCCAGAGTGGCTAGACTACCAGAAAGGATTTTCCTGGTCATAATTATGAAATAAAAATTTGAAAATGAGAATGGGCAGGATCAGAAAACCAAAGAGTTATTTTTGAGGTCACATTATGTGTTCATTCACCAGAGACTGCTGCTCCTGGAACTGTCCATCATCGGTTGGGTCCATACAAGCCAACTGGAAAATTTCCTGAGGGGAGAGTGGACTCATCGAAGGGTATCCACTCCGGCCACTCCTGAAAGGCAATGTCAAATTCAGAGGTAATGGGAGATGGAAAGAGGGTAACACCTCCCACCCTAGACAGGACCTCCTTCCCAGCAAGGCAATGCCCGTTAGCCATGGCTTGCACGTAAGCCTAGTAACATACAGGTGGCTAGCCCTGAAATAGAAAATTAAAAAGAAAAGCATCGGAAAAGAGAGAAACTGGTGTTTTCATTTGGAACCATTCATCATTCTGTTGGCGACTAGCATATCTGTGACAAAATGACATCATTTGTCACACTCAGCCATATGGAAGACCCATGCTAGATTGTAAACCTGTTTCTGCTCAGTTTCCCCATTCAGAGGAAAAATGCCATAGTTTAAACAGTGAACAGTTTGTTTAAATATTAAGCAGCCATGGTCTCTTAAAAATTTCTCCACTTTCAGCAAGAATATGGTCTTATTGTGCCAACATCCCTGGCCAAACAATCCAGTTCCATCCCATCACCACTTACTGAAGGACTACTCTGTATCATACACTGTGTCTGTTGGCTTAGGAACTGGTAGAATGATTTCAGAGGTGCACTGAGGATGTGAAAACCTCTGGGTTTACGGCTATGCAGGAAGAGGTCTAGGGCATCATGAAGGAAGAGGACACGGACAAAGTCTGCCTCTGAATGAAAGGAGAGCCGGCTTCATATTAGAATTTAGTACATTGGCTCCTCCATTCTTGTGATGCTTTACTAAGAAGAATGTGTTCCATCTCTGTCCAGGTTAATACTAAAGATGTAAGGTCTCTCCTTTTTAGTGGCTGAATAGTATTCCATGGTATACATATACCACAGCTTGTGTTCCTGGGTTGGTGGGCATTTAGGTTGTTTCCATATCTTGGTGATTGTAAATTGAGCTGAGATAAATAGTTTAGTGCAAATGTGATCTGGTATTTTAATGACATAAATGTCAACTATCTTCCTCAGTGTGCCCTCTCCTGAAAATCACTGGCAGTAATGAGCTCTGCCAGGGTAAGAAGTGGGGTCCCTCTGTCCTGCAGAGAATGAATAATTGTAGAACCTTCAGTAGTTGAAGCGGACCCTCAGAATCACTGAACCACACAGAGTGGAATAATTTGAACCCAGAGTGATCTTCTACTTTCAAGACCTTGTCAGCCTTCTCAGTGTTCACGAGATAACAAACACTGAGAAACACTGTCCTGAATGCAGACACTCTCCCAGTCTGGTCCCTACCTCATCAGCCTCCTCTTGGATTACTTTCCCGGTGACTCCCTGAATTCCAGACATACTGGCTTTTTAAAATCCATTGAATGGGCCAGACTGCTTCTTTCTACCTCATGACCTTATTTTTTAAAATAATATTTTTTTATTTCAGATTAATATGAGGTAGAAATGATTAGGTACATTGTTTGTGCTTCTAAGGTAAAGTTCAAGTTATAGTTGAGCTCTTCACCCAGGGGGTGTGCTGTATACACTTACATTGTGTCCATTAGGTAAGAGTTTACCAATCCCTCTCCCTTATCCCTTTTCTATCTTTTCCCTCTCTCCCTCTCCCCTGCTTGAATTTAATTTTGTTTTTCCCTCATGTGGGGGTGTAGTTGTTTATCTGTTGGTTTCATATTGAGTACATTGGGTACTTGCTTTTCCATTCTTGTGATACTTTACTAAGAAGAATGTTCTTCAACTTCATCTAGGTAAATATGAAAGATGTAAAATCTCCATTTTTAAATGGTGGAATAGTGTCCCATGGTTTACCTATATCACAGCTTATTAATCCATTCATGAGTTGATGGGCACTTGGGTTGATTCCATGTCTTGGTGATTGTGAATTGAACATTCTAGTGCAGATGTCCTTATGGTAGAATGATATTTTTCTCCTGGGTAGATACCTAGTAATGGGATTGCGGGATCAAATGGAAGGTCTACTTTTAGCTCTTCGAGGATTCTCTATACTTCTTTCCATAGAGGCTGTATTAGTTTGCATTCCCACCAGCAGTGTAAAAGTGCTTCCTTCTCTCAACATCCATGCCAGCATCTGTAGCTTTGGGACTTTGTGATGTGGGCTATTTTTGCTGGGAGTTAGGTGATATCTCCGGGTGGTTTTGATTTGCATTTCTCTATAATTAGTGATGAGGAGCATTATTTCATGTGTTTATTGGCCATTCATCTGTCTTCTTCAGAGAAGGTTCTGTTCATGTCGCCTGCCCACTTATAAACGGAATTGTTAGCTCTTTTCTTGTTGATTAGTTTGTGTTTTCTGTAGATTCTAGTGACTGGCTCTTTGTCAGATTCATAGCATGCAAATATCTTCTTTCATTCTGAAGGTTTGTGCTTTTGTGAAGAAGCTTTGTAGTTCGATCTTGCCCCATTCATTTATTTTTGGTGTTGCTGCCGTTTCCAAGGGGTTTCTTCATAAAATCTTTTCCCAGGACAATGTTAAGAGTTTTTCCACACTTTATGCTAGAATTTTCATCATTTTTTGTCTTAAATTTAAGTCTTTATCCAGTGAAGTTAAGTTTGTAAGTGGTGAGAAGTACGGGTCCAGTTTCAGTCTTCTACATGTGGCTAACCAGTTCTGCATTTATTAAATAGGGATCCTTTTCCCCAGTGTATGCTTTTGTTTGATTTATTGAAGATCAGATGGTGATACTATCTGGATTCATCTCTAGGTTCTCTATTTTATTCCATAGATCTTTATCTCTAATTTTGTGCCAGTTCTATGCTGTTACAATCTCTGTAGACTTGTAGTAGTATAACCCGAAGTCTGGTAATGTGATGCCTCTAGATTAGTTTTTATTTCTTAGAAGTGAATTCTGCCTCAAGACTTTAAAAGAGGCTGTTCCCAGAGCACAGAATGCTTCTCTCCAACTCCCCTGGCTACCTATAAACTCCTTCCATGTTATTTTGAACTCATTCTTAAAAATTCTTATCAAAAGTCACTTCCATGACTCACACCATCTCTGATATCTCCTCTCACCCCATAAATGGTCAGATCTCTCTCTCTCACATGTACTCATATCATATGTTGCATTTTTTCTTTCTAGCATTTAGCAGAACTGTAATTAAATATTTGAAAATGATTCAGTTTTTCTTCTTCCCAATAATTCTCTGCTTAATATCTGGTTTTCTACCACATGTGACTTCACTGAGGGAGGGGCCCTGTCATATTCACCACCACAGCCCCAGAGCAATGCCTCCTCAGACATTGCATGACTCAAGAAACATAGGTGGTTCTGAGGAGCCAAGCTGCTATCCACCAGGATCCCCATTTCAGGAAATGTGCCATCATTCACCCAAATGCTCAAACCAGAAACCCAAGGATCATCTTTGACTCCTCCTCTCCTTCCCTCCATGTAGCAAATCAATCACTTTATCTCCTTACTTCTACCCTGCTTGTCCAAGCTCCCATCACTGATAATTTATCTAATTGCAGTGACTGACTCAGTGGTGTTTCTGCCTCCAGAATGAGTCCCCTCTAATCCATTAAGTCTACAATGAATTCGAGAAAAACTTTTAAAAAGCACAAATCTGATCACATCATTCTAATGCATAAAACTCCATCATGTAAGACAAAATCTAACTTCTTCATCCTGCTTATAATTCCCCCAAGTCTGGACCCCTTCATATCTCTCTAAACCCATGACTTGCCACCTCCTCTGAGCTCTCTATGCTCCACTCCATCCTGGCAGTTTTCAGATTCCTTAAACTTACTGTACTCTCACTCTGTTGAAGAGCTTATGCTCAATTCTCACTTAAATGTTACTTCCTCAGGGAGGCCTCTCCAAACTCTCAAACTAAGGGAACTGCTTCCTGTACATGGCATCACAGCAGCCTACCCTTTCATATTTGGGCCTATATTGCTCTTGTAATTGCTTTTTCCAGATCTGTCTCCATGGAGACTATGATTATAGTCACTGCTATTTCCCCAATGCTTGAACCAAATTGGCTCTTAATAAATTTTAGTAAATATATGAGTAAATGAATCAACAAAGATATGGCAGAGAAGTCAGAGTGATCCTATGGTGGGGATTAGTTTGTATAAAAAATTGCTGTGGCTATAATAGATTTAGGCTGGATGTAGAGGCCTTCCATTTCTAAGCCAAGGACCCAACCCATGAATCCTTTTGATGGGGAGGTCTCACTGCTCCATCATACCTCCTGCTCTCCCTCCTGCACAGATAAAAAAAATAAACATTTGCTTGTTTTCTGTGGACAGGAAAATCCACATCCTACTTCCTCATCACATCAAATTGTTTGTGAAAATGACCAATGGCCTTGGACATGGCTCTGGTCCTTTTCATCTCTCCAAATGTGTTGTATTGTGACCTATTTTGCTTTTCAAAAACAGATCTCCAACGCCACAGGCAGAAAGAAATTAATGGTGTGAGCAATTCCAAATGGCCTCTGACAAAGGTCTCATTCCCAACCCCCCGGGTATGACTCCCCTGGATAATTAAGTCATGCTACTTAGTGATTCTTGGTTCCATAAAGTCCCACCAAAAAACTCATTTATATCAAGCAGAGGGACTCAGGCTCTTTGGGTACTCATGGCATGCTTGCTGAAGAGATACAGACAATGTTGTAATGAGATATACACGCTACAATAGATTATCTATGCCT
This sequence comes from Loris lydekkerianus, assembly GCA_963574355.1. Lineage (NCBI taxonomy): Eukaryota > Metazoa > Chordata > Mammalia > Primates > Lorisidae > Loris > Loris lydekkerianus. Next base: position 41,513 of record CAUYPK010029021.1, read on the forward strand.
AATGACTAAACTGGGGCTAGGGCTTATAATTCAGAAGAATTGGAAAATTCCTTAGTTAGGATTTTATTTTCACTTTGACTGTAGAACATGATAAAAATTTTTTTTCTGATCTAAGGTTTTTTTTTTGTTGTTCATTAAAGGTAATATGATGTTGTGAAAAGACTAGGGCTAGTTTCCTGTCCTATCAGCCATATGGCCTTTGAGTAACTTATTTAACCTCCCTTCGTCTCCAGTCTCTTCATTTGTAAAGTAGTGACATTAATATACACCTCCAGGGGATAGTAGGCTGCCATAGTGAGAACTGAGTGAGAGCATATAAATCATGACTCTAGATGTGTCAATCTCAAGGAAAGAAGTAACTAAGGGTGTTTTTATGGTACACATTGGGGAAGTTGTATCTCTTAGCAGGATGCTAGAGTCATAGAGAGGAGAGAGGTGATAACCAAGAATTAGATAGAGGATTATTCTTCCCAACAAAACTTTAGTACATTAAAAAATAAGTCAAAATTTCCTTCTTCCATTGTCATTCATAGTGATCACCATCTGAAGTTGGCCACAGCATAACACTTGTCTCATTTGATCCTCTCTTAGCTCTGCTGAAAAGTCATGTTGAGAGACTCAACTTCAGAAAAAAGATGATTCAGCCCACAGTATTATTTTCAGGCACTCCTGGGCAGTGGGTTCTGCCCATACATGTGACAGAACCCAAGCAATGGTGTCAGGGACATTCTGGTTCTACTCACAGGCCTGAAATGGAGTCTTGCTGGAGATAAGGCAGTGCTTTGGCATTAGCAATGATCTCCTGAGGCAGAGATGAAGGCTCCATGCGCTGGAACATAGGTGCATTTTTCTGTGTACAAAGGGGGATGGAAGAAAAAGGAAGTCCAATGACGTTGTGGAGTCACGTTATGGGAAAATACAATTCACGTGGGTAACACAGGAACATAACTGATACCTTGTTTGACTATTTTAGCCTTTGGTCTACTGGGTTTCTAGCCCCCTAGTTTCTAGTCCCACATCACTAGAAAGTTCCTGGGTCCTGCACTCCTCACCACTGCTTTTAGGCATGGGCAGGTACTACACTCGGGGATGCACAGGCCTGTCCCCTCACATGGCTCCCAGGGTCTACCTGCCCAGTATGCTGTCAACCATCACCTGTTCCTCCAGCTGCTGCCTCTGCTTCTTCACCTTACTCTGTTTGTAGTAGTCCATGATCATCATTGCTGCATAGATTTTTCCCACAGTCAGGTCAGAGGCTAAAAACACAAAACGTGGCATGGTGGTGAACAAGAAGACAGGTGGGAGGGAATGAGGACATCTCCATGTTTTGTTACCTCCCTCTGGTACAGTTTGTGCCTTTGGTCAACTATTCACCCAACATTTATTGTGTAGCAGCCTCTGAGGATACAGAGCAAAAGGTTTCCATGCATCGTCAGGGGACTTGCACCCCCCCAAAGATGGTGATGATACTGAGGATACACAATACATTAGTGAGCACCAACTACAAATCTCAGTCTCTACATCTAAGGGACAACACCCTCCTGCCCCTCCACTGCATGAGGGTTTGCTGAGAAGTAGTAGTATGTGAAGGGAACTTTGTACCCAAGAAGTTTCACCCACAACACAGTGACCTAACTTAAGAAAATGTTTTCAATTAATAGTAACAACAATAACAACAACAACAACAAAAAATCTTAAGTAGTAGGAGATTTTAGTTTCTTAAGACTAAAAGAGCAACTTTCCCTTATCTCCTTGATTATTCTGGGTTCCCGCAAAAGATGTGGCCTTGGCATGCTGGATCCCCAGTGGCAAGGACAGCCTGGAGAGATCCACACCTTTAGGCATGGGTACAAGCAGATCCAACATCTTCTGGGACAGGTGAGGCCAGATGGCCAGGGTCTCCTTCTGCAGCTCTGAGTCTAGCTGCTGTCTATCTGCACCACCTACAATAAGATAAATTATAAATAAATAAATAAATCAGAATGGACACAGGAACAACAAGGACTGAGGGAGCAGGTGAGGGTAGAGCTGAATCAGCACCGCATTGCATACTCTGAGAGGAAATCTTAGCACTTAGCGACAATAGATCTTGCAAACCTGGTCTTTCTGCTGAAGATGCAGAACACATTTTGGCTCCGATTTTCAGTGACTCAGGGGTATCCTGCCAGAGTTATCTAAAACCCTGACACCATGATATATTTCTGATTCCAACAGACTCTCAGGTGTTCAAATGTATCAGAGGGGAAAACCAAACAGCCATGAGAACACTTCCCCTGCCTCATTATACATATGTGAATCCTCCCACTGGCTCTAAGTCCATACTGGGAGTGACATGATGCTAATAAAGGATCTGGATCAGGTGAGAGCAGCACTAAAAACCCATGTGGAAGTCGTAAACCTTTGCTCTCCTAAATCACTGAATCAGAAATCAAGATAAAGTACTGTATCGCCATGGCTTCTATAATAGCACCTGCTACAGAAGCCTTCCAAGACTTTCATATGAGATTTTAAAAAGGGGACAAAATTAAAATTTGTATGTTCAATAAACAAATATTTCTAGCACTGCCTACTATGTGCCAGACATTGAAGATAATAGACTGTTGAAGCTGAAAGGAGCCCCAGAAATGATCATTTATTTTATCAGGAGGAAATGACAAATATCAAAGTTATTAAGTCACACAGGGGAAAACAGAATGCTGATATTTGATGTTCAGGTCACTGCACTGTCCTGTCCTTAGTTGGATGGTTATGCAAATATTAAAATCTCCATTTTGTACCACCCTGAGTGAGTGGTTCCAGAACATCTCCCTCCCAGTCCCCTTCCTAATTACCTTTGGCAATTTTAATGTCCAGCGCCGTACGGATCAGAGCCATAAGTGTGGAGGTGAAGTGGACTGTCATGTCCTCAGCTACTGGCATATTCATCAAGACCAACCTCTGTGTGAAAGAGAAAAAGGAAACAGCAGGCAAAAAAAAAAAAATATATATGGAAAGACACCTCAGTGAGAAGGGAAGAGAAGTGCAGAGGTCAAATGCACAGACAAAAAAGAAGGGCAAGGATTCCCCTTCCCCTGTCCTTGTCCTACTCTCATTACTTCTCACTCAGGCTTATTCATTCCTGTTCTTTTCAAGGAAATGATGCCAAATTCCAAGGGAAGGGGGTTCCCTAATTATTCTGTAGGATTCCCCCATAGGGAGTCCTAAGAATGTCTTCAACAGGGGTGGGAAGTGATTTCTGAAAGAAGTGGCTCAGGGAGAGGAGCTGCTCTGGGAGGTGGCTCCATACTGCCACTTGTCCCGTGAATGCCCCCTGAAACTCAGATGGAAAGATAGCAAGGGGGAATTCTGTTTTGCTGATCTGACTTGAAAGATGCATCCTGGTGCCCCCTTTTTGAGTCTTTAAAAGATGAAATTTGCCAGCACATGATTGAACATGCATAAGTCCAACTTATCCAAAGGATGAGGTGGAGCAGGATGGACCAGGGAGGAGGGAGAATGCAAACAGGCTCTAGGGTAGGGAGATGAGCAGAGCGGAGGAGAGAGAATGAGAGAAGGGTGGCCCAGGCAGGAGCAGAGTGGGCAGGCCTTGTCCCCTCACCCAAAGGAAGGAATCACACTGAAATGGCCAAATCCACTTTCCAGAGAGTATCTTGATTTTGGAATTCTTTAACTTTTCTTCCAATCCCATTTTCCCTTCTCCCACCAAGATTCATCCCCGAAATTCAAAGAATCCAGGACCACATTCCAACACCTGGTCATTTGGGGTGTGGTCATCATAATCAAAAAGGATGCCATTCCCCACATGCACAAGGAGCCAAGTCCTGGGGAGGGGGTGAGCGTCCCCAATGGCCACGTTCCAGTGAGATGCTTTCTGGAGCCATATGACTTGGAGGCAGCAGCAGGAGAAGGTCCTCTGGCAGAACCACCAGCCTGGCAGGGTCTCTAATGTTCCATTGGAGCATCTTGCCTAAAGCAATGCCACATGGTGCCTTAGAGTGGAAAGCCAGTTTCCTGTTTAGATTTGAGTACCCTCTCCTACTTCTTTAAACTTCTAAAGAAGTAGCAAGAAACATTACCATGATGTGTTCCTAAGTGAGTGAAAGTGCTCCAGAATTCTGGGTCAGTGCGAACATCAAAGGGGAATTAGTGGTAACTCTACTAATGGGTGGGGAAAAATTTCAGGCCCCAAAGTTATGAGCACCCTAATAGCAGGTGACTCCCAATACACCATGCTCTCTAAGCAAGCCATAGGAAATGCTTCCATAACTGCAGGGCCAGGTCCCATGTAGAATTCCGTGCTGCCAGTAAGGCAAACCTAGTGCTGAATGCAACTTGAGCCCATAATTGCTATTTCTCTTGAGTATTTCCAAGAGAACTGGGTAGCCACCAGGCTAATGGGAGAATGAAGCTGCATTCCTTCCCTTCTCATGGGAGAGAAGAAGACGTCTTCTTTTTTTCTTATACCTAGAAGGAACCTATATCATGGAGGAAGAAATCTGTTCAGAGGAATTTCTGCATTATTTCCTTAGTCTATCTGATGGAAGATGTTTCTATTTTTGGTAAAGTGCTGGCAGCTGTTTTGACTCCTTCTTGCCCATATATGCTCTCCCATAGGCCACCACTCTGCTTCCTCTAAAAAGAAACACCACTTGACACTGCCTTTCTACTAACCCACTCACAAGAAGCCACACACTTACAGAAACAGAACAACACACACAGGAACCCCTTGTTGGGTAATACGGCAAACCATTCCTCGCATCTTCTCGGGGCTTCATCCTTCGGGAGCCCTTCCTGACTCCGCAGTCTCGTCATTTCTTCCATCCTCGGCCCCTCCTCCACCTCCCCAGCCCGGCTTCCTCCCCAGGTCCAACTAGACCCCATGGCCTGTGGTGTCTAGCCCAGAACAAAGGAAGGGGTGGTCTACCTTATATGCCACTTTGGAGGGACATCTCTTGCCGAGGCCTAGCGGAGGTGACATGAGAGTCAGCATTTCATACATCTCAGTGTAATGGATGCGGCCACTGCTCATGGAGGGTGGTAAGTGGGGATGGGAGTGGGTTAGCGGGTGGGGGAAAAGCAGGAAAAAGGAGGAGGAATCGGGGGAAGGATGCAGACAGGTAGGAGAGGAGAACAGGCATCCCCAGAGAGCAAAAACGAAACAAAATACAGAAAAACAAAACAAAATGGACAAACAGGAAAAGAATAGGAAACCTGTTAATCAAGGCAAATCGTCCACGTGACTCCATCCTGGTGTGGATTTATATCACGCCCCACACAGACCCGGGAGCACCGGTGGCAACCTTTGGTCCCCCTGACTTCCCGTGTGCACTGTCATGGGGACTTGTTTTTCCCTCCTCGATGAGCATTATCCTGACTTCCATGTCCACTTCATCCGTCCCCAACATAACACAGCTTAGTTTCAATTCCCAGGGCTGTGCGTGGGTGGTATAAACCGGATAGACGGTGCTCCAGCCGTGGGTCGGAGTGCCCAGCCTGGCTGGCAGGCTCTCCCTCCCCGAACCCACAGGAGGAACGTCGTGTATCCCCCCCGTGGTGCGTGTGTGGCAGGAGGCCTGTCTCGCACTGCGAGTGGTGGGCTGTGGGTGCTGGTCAGAGTCGGCCCGTTGCTTCCACCTGGCTCTGTGGACAAGAGTGCTCTTTATGCCCCAGCATGCGCCGGGTCTGTGGCATGCTGGGGACAGAAGGAACAAAACCAGGGGGAGGAAGAGCATCTCGCATGCCATGCTGCCCTCCCCAGCTCTCCCACATGCGGCTGCAGGATTCACCAGGGTGGAGTTTAAAGAGTCTCGGCAGAGGTAGCTGTTCAGCCTCCTGAGTATGGAAACCCTGCATGACCATCCCAGGCCGGCTCCGTCCAGTCCCCCAGGCCTGCATCCTGCCTGGGGAGTTCTGTGTGCCCCCTGGAGCCCATGCTTGCCTCCACTAGCACCAGGAGAAGGTTCCTTTTCTAGCAGGCTTGGCCTCAGATGGGGGCTTAGCAGAGCTGCTGAAATACAGAGAGTTCCCAGTGTGTGGCAGAGTGGAAAAGGGAGGTCTATGTACTCCTGAATGATATCCTTGGTTTAACCGATAGGTGACTTGGTGATTATGGCAGCCCCCTTTGCCATTCACAACATGTGGCAGGACCTCAAGGCAAGGGATTTGCTCAGTAACTCTTTATCTGTGAGACCTTCCCAGACACACCACCTAACCTAGTCCCCTTTCATCTACTCTCACCTCTCGGCCCCGTTCTTTACTGTTGTCCATTTCCTTTCTGTCCTATAGCTTTTATAGTCACTTCTGGCCAACTATCGGGTGGAGGGCAGTGGTAGGGCTCACTGGAATCACTGCAGTACATCATATAGGGGATGATGATGCTGTCTTGAAAAAATGAGGCTTCAGTGAAGGGAAACCAGAACTGTTGCTGGGTTAAAAAGATTTCTGCCTCTGTAGTGGAGGAAGAGGTCCCTTTGGTTAAGTGCACAGGCTAAGGTGGAATGGAGTGTGTGCGTATGTGTACATGAGAAAAAGTGAGATAGATCAAATTAGTCTTCATATTAAGTCCTTAACTCTTTTCTGCCTTCTCCCCCAAATATGCCCTTCTTCCTTATGTAACAGCTGCTGGTTCTGGAAAGGTCTGGACCTCTTTAAACTCAAAGGAAAGCAACATGAAGGTGCCCTCCTGTGGTGCAGTGGTGGTGGAGCAGAGGACAGAGCGGAGGGGTGAGGTGTTGTACCCCATGGCAGGTCGCGGCTGGGGTCTGGGGGGCAAACCTTGCAAGCCACCCTGTAGGGGCAGTTCTCTCCCAGGCCCAGAGGCGGCGAGATCACCCGCACTAATTTGTACATATCCTTATACGGGATCCTGCCGCTGTAAAGGAAGCACAGGTGGGTTAATAGGACACTCAGAGAAGGTGGGAAAGAAATGATAGATTAGCCATGAAGGGGATGGCTGGACGAGGTAAGAGCAGCTTCTTTCCTTAGGCCAGGAGAGACCAAGAATAGTGAGCACCAGAGAACCATCAGTTGGGCAGATGGCACTGTCCCGATTTTCTAAGGAAATAAGAGCCCATCCACTGCCAAAAGGAACTGCCTATGACCAAGAGCACCTGAGATACCTGTCTGGCTCATACCTGGCCAGATGTAGCCGCAGCCCCAGATCCAGCTCAGCTTCTAAGAACAATGCCTGCCAATTCACAAATGACACTGACCACTGTCCAGAGCAGACGCCAGGCTGCCATGAAACGGGCGGCACAAATGTTTGCTTTTCATAGACACTGATTACACTCAGTTACTCACAGCTGCTTGTCAGGGGTGATAGGAAGTCAGTGGCTTTTTGTAGACTGCAAGAGACCAATTTCCCATTAGGCTAATTAGCAAGGAGCACGGTGGCATGAGGGAGTTCCCAGAGGGCTTTGCTTCTCTCTGTAACAGCTTTTTCTCAAGTTCAGCTTGGGTGAGTCTTCTGTACTTGGTGGGAGCCTATTGAGATCTGTATTCAGAGAAAGCTGGGGATGGAGCTGGAAACATTCTTCTCTGGGAATGTTCTCCTCCGGGCCCCTACAGCCTAGTCCACGGCAGCTTGGTTGGATTCAGCCAGAATTCCAGAAACAGTATGACCTATCTTACCAACCCTTTTCCCTAGGACCCTGCTGGAGAATTCTGGCCTTCTGTGGAAGGTACATAATTAACAATTGATTCATTTTCAATGGCTAAAGCATCTTCCTCATCAGGAGCTAGTAAAAGGAAGCAATGGCCAGTGACCTGCACACTGGGGCACAGACTAAGACTTCCACTGGAAATTATAATGGTATCTCCACCTCCAAGCATTCAGTCCTTGCTGACAGCCACATCAAGACTAGGGTTTCATCCTAGCTTCACACTTTCTAGCCTTTTTTAGATTTGAAAGTTGATTCTTCCTATTCTTCCAGACAGCAGCTCATCAGTACTTCCAAGTCTCTTGACTCTCGAGAGGAGGTAACTTAGAGCATTCTGTCTTTTATTTTGCCTCTTAGTGAGCTTGGGAAGTTGGGAAGTTGGTAGTGGCTACAGGCTGATGTTCTCTGTAGCATGTATCAATCTTCCTTTTGAAGACTTTGGCTCACTTTACATTTCTTAGTCCTCTCCCCTCATTATCGCATAGAAAAAGTCAATGAAACTAACCAGAATGAATCACACTGTGAATTTCAAAGCAGACAGAACAGATTCTACTTTGCCTTTTTGCTCTTTCCTAATTTTCATATGTTTGAGTTTCAGGATTAGTTCTCATGGAATTGTTTCCTCCCAGGAGCTAGAATGAATGGGGAGGAGTCTGTTCTAATACACACAACATATGGATCCCAAGATACCTGAAACCATAGGAAGTGGGGGTTCCTGACACCTGAGTGAGGTTAGATGAGCAGTGAACTCCTTTGCTCACAGTTGGTTTCTCCTCTTTCCAGTCAGAAGGAAATCCCTTCCTAGGTTTCCAATCCCATGACCATCCGTGTTTTACAGATGCTGACTTTCCATATACTCCACGTTGCATTTCCATATGGCCATTGTCAATTGTAATAATAGTTACATACATGATTTAATATTGTTTTCACAACCACCCTTCAAGGTAGATGGATATCATTATCACCAATTTAAAGTGAGGAAGCTCAGAGTGGTTAAGTGACTTGTCTACAGCCATGGAGCTGATATGATGCAAGCCTGGCTACATTTTCCTCTAACACATCACCCACTGCTTTCTAAGAACTGTCTACTAGAAAGTAAGCCCAGAAAGGAAAAGCTGTTGCTCAGCCATTGTAACAGGAATGGATTTAGATTTGGGTAAATCTGTGCCCTAAATCATTAATAATTACTGAGGGGAAGAGGAACTCTGATTTACTCTTCCAGCCCCTAAAACAGTTGACCCAAGTTTAACAGCCAGATTAGAGGACAGATTTTGGTTACAGTTTCAGATTATCAAGGGGATTCCAGGTGGAAGCAACATGGCCCATTCCTGTGAAAGAGAATATTTCTTGTAGTATTTTCAGACGGGAACCAGAATAGATAGGTTGGTGAGTTAAGACCCAAAAGCTAAGATAACCTGGGACAGAAAAGTTCCTCTGCAGTGAGCATTCACAGAATTCTCACCCCATCCTCAACCATGAGGGCTAAAATACTGTCTTTGTACTCTAAAGCAAGAGTTAGCAAACTTTTTTGACAATAAAATATTTCAGCAGTAAATATTTTTAAACTTGAGGGCCATACGGTCTCTGTCACAACCATTTAACCCTTCCTTATAGTGTGAAAGCAGCCAGAGACAGTACAGGCATAAATGAATGCTTGTAGCTCTGTTCCAATAAAACTTTATTTGCAAAAACAGACAATGGGCAAAATTTAGCATCATAGTTTGCCAACCCCTGCTCTAAGGCCCACAAGGCACAATATCACTTCAGAACTATTGGACTGTGAAAGAGACAGTATAGAGGTTATCTTTACCAATCCTGCCATTTAAATCAGTTCCATGTATTATTAATAAAAACCCACAAGTGTTTAAGGGAACAGTTGGAAGAACAACTTGATTGCTTTTTTTTTTTTTTTTAAATGATTTCTGAGTTATATCCAACTATCTCTGTGGAGAGGGATAAGAGAGATAAAACACTAACAATCACTGATCATGGATGCCAGATATCCAGCTAGCAAATAAATAGATAAATAAATAAACCTTATCAAATCCTCCCGATAACCCAAAGGAGTCCAACTACCCATTGGCAGGAAAAGAAAAAGAAAGATTATTGGAACTTCTTCTTGTGGTTTAACCCAAACTATCTGGGGTAAGAACTGGGTGATGAGATTTGGCAAAGAAGGGAGGAAAACCCTGTCACAAAAGGAAAGAGAGAGTGAAGATGAAGGTGTTTAGTGACTGGCTGGACATTAGAGTCTCTTCCACAGGCCACACCTAAAATCGCCTTTCCTTTAGTAATAGGCAGGCATTTGAGTGGCTCCAATTAATTCCAACCTCTTTCCCTGAGAACTGCAGAGGCCCTTGCTTTGGGCCCTGCTAGGGTGGCTGAGAGGCCTACGCACCATGCCGCTCTGTCGTACTCTGCCCAAACGCGGACAAACTCATCCAAGTGGTGAGGGCCCAGGATGGAGGAGTCCCGCGTCAGGTATTCAAAGTTGTCCATGATGACGGCCACGAACAGGTTGAGCATCTGAAGGGCAAGGGGAAAAGAGCAGTCAGGGAAAACCTAAAGCAGAGCTTAGGATGTGGAGAAGTAGCTTCAAGGTAAATGAAAGGATTCAAAAGTTTATAAGGCAGAAGTTCCTAGTTAAAGCAGCGCTGATCTTGCTGAATGCAACACATCCTCCTCACTTGCACCCTCCTGTTTCATTGTGTAAATGCTATTATTTCACTTTTCTATGCCACTTCATATTTGCAGAGTATAGTCACTTTTATGATCTATTCAATTTGTTTAATTGTTGCTGTGGTAGCAGCTATGATGTTCTGGAGGACTAGAGGAAGTCAAGGCCAGATGCCAACCTTCCCTCCCCAGACTTCCTCCTTATCCTTGCTCCACAAAAGGAGCCCCAACAACAACTGGCAAGATGTCTTAGAGCTGATGGTGTGGCTCACTGTGTGAGCACTTGAACCTGCCTGTGACTCTTAGGTGGCTTCCAAGACCCTGCTCTCCCATGTATTTGTTCAGCCAAACTTTACTGTGTACCTACTATGTTCCAACCAGATGCAGGTGCTGGGGAGATGAGATGAGAAAGTTCTCATGTGGAGGCATCTCCTGTGCCTGGCACAGGGCTTAAAGCACCATGGGACTTCACTGGATGTAGTTACTTAAATGCTCATAAAGACTTACTTAGTATTGAGCAGAGATGGTGATATATTGAAAACATACAAATTTTAGATTTTAAAAGCCATGAGAGAAGAATAAGCAGGTGAAGGTGGGGACAGAAAGGAGTATGAAGGCAATTTCTTCTAGCTAAAGGAAAAATGATTAAGAGGGTTGATACTTGAGCTGAGTCCTGACAGAGCAGACACTGTTCATGAGCAGACACAGATAAGCACAGACACTGAGATTTGCAGGGACAAGAGACATTCAGGGGTCTGCAAAGAGGGCACAGCAGGTGGTCCAAGTGTCAGATCCTAGAAGACCTCACAAACCACAAGTATCTAGACCAGACTTGGTCAGAAAGCAAATATTTAAGGCTTTGCAGACTATAAAGTCTCTTTTGCAAACTATTCAGGTCTGCTGCTGCAGTGCCAAAGCAGCCACTGACTGTACGTATACAACTGAGCATGGCTGTGTTCCAAGAAAGCTTTGTTTATGGACACTGAAATTTAAATTCCATATCATTTCCACACATCATGAAATATTCATCTATTGTTTTTTTTTTGTTGTTTTTTTTTTTTTGCATTCATTTAAGAATGTGAAAACTATTGTTAGCTCAAGGGCCACACAAAAATGGTTTGGCAGATCAGATTTGTCCCATGGGCTGTAGTTTGCCAACTTCTGGTCTAGACTATTCCACAGGCAACAGGAACCACTAACGGCATTTGAAGAGGAGTGACAGCAGAGGATACCTCTGCATTCACAAAGACTCCTTGGTAGCAGTGTGAAGGGTGGACAGGAGACCAAGGGGAGGGTGCTGCGGTGCTCCTGAACCATACCAGGGCCAGGCAGCAGCGCAGATGAGAGCAGACTGACCAGTGTCGAGCACAGTCCACACTGTACTGTTTTGTTGTTCCTTAGCTCCCCTGCACTTGGCTACTGTGTCTTTGTTATGGCTTCTTGCTTATTCCCAGCTCTTATGATCCTGGGACCCAGGCTTCAACCAGTCATTGAATCCCATTCCCTTGGGCTACTGTGGTTGGAGATCCATATCAAAGCCATATTGAACCTTTTGGGAAAAATACTTGCTTTTCCATGTTTCTGAATGTGTGAGGATATGAGGTCTAGAGCTGCTGCTACAGTCTAGGGAGCTGTAGGGTAGGGTATTTGAGAAAGCCCACATGGAGGAAGGAGGCTAGAGGGAGAAATCTAAAACAGAGGGAGACACCTGGTCCAGTGGTGTCATCTGAGCACCACATCAGCCTCCTGTAAACCTGCCCTGCCGCTGGACTCCTCCCTGACACAAGCTTTAAAATTCTCCTTGCTCAGACTGGATTTAGCTGGGCCTCTATCCCTTGCAAGTGAAAGAGTCCTGCCTGTCAGGGACCAACTGGCTATGGCAGTGAGAGAACAGGAGTCTGCTGTGGAGTGCCAGGTCAAGTGGCCAGGTGCTGTAGTGGCAGGTGTGTGTGCAGGACACACAGGATCAGGGGAATGTCTGGAGGAAGGACATGGTTGGAGTCTCTCTGCAATACAGAGGCACCACTGGTCACATGTAACAGCAAGTCTCCACTCCCTCCCTTCCTTTGTCCTGCTGCCTGGAATATAAAGGGAGGGCCGGAGGTGTCTTCTCTTCCACGAGGATGAGGGACATGCCCTAGAAGTGAGGAGAAGACTACAGGAATGGGTCTGGGGCCCTAACAACAAGTCTCTCTTCCACCTTCCTCCGGGCTTCCCTGATGTGGAAGGTGGAAAGGAAATCAATATCCCTCCTCGTTAAGCAGCTGTTATTTGAAGATTTCTGTCTCATGCCGCTGAGCCTGACATAAGCCTTTCTCTCTGTCACTGATATTGGAGCCACAGTGAATTTAATCCACCACTGCCTGGTTTATAAAGGGTTTTCCACGTATCTGCACATTTCTTTTACACGCCTCTCAGGGTACCAGTTACTAATGTTAACAAAGACTATAAGCAGTGTACTGCTTTACACTGGCACCTAGTTTTAATAGTGTGGTGTGCACAGTCACCCGTTACTCCTCTTCACACCCACTCCAACTCTTTGTGAGCCAGGTCTAATTACCATCAGCTCTTCAAGGACAGAAGCCTTTTGAATCACACTGGAATTCTTAGCCCCCAGCACAAGGCCTGGAACTACACAGGGCATCAGTATATCTGAGTAGCATGGTGGGTTTCAGTGGAGAAGCCGAGGGACTTGCCCAAGGTCACAAAGTCAGTCTCCTGGAGAGCTAAGATCTGAAAGCAGATCATCTTCTACTGAATAAAACCTCATTAAAAATAACATTAATGTGAATTATGCAACAACCTTCCATCTCAAACTTCTAAAAGTACTTTCATAGTCTCTAATTAATTTTCCAGTTATATCTTTGGTTTCTTTTAAATATTTATAATTAAACACTTAAGCCATCTAAGAAAGAACGGAGCTGTCCACATGCTCTTCTGGCCGCTCCTTTTCACCCTCTCAGGAAGCTCTGGGCCCCTGAAAGCTGGTCTCACCCTTCGTCTATAGGTGACTGTGGGACTGGACCTTGTGGACAGTCAGCCTTTTAATTACTATTCAGTAAAAAGGTGCTGAAGATATAAATCAATCAACCAAAAGCTCTAGTCAATATCATTCTAAATTTCCATTGAGTTACTTTCATTCGACTTACATATTTATAGGTAGGGTACTGATGTGTGTTCTGTTTTCACTGAAAACCCTTTCACATGAGAAGGAAGTGTGTTACAACACATGTATCACCTCACCATGCATATCATGATATTATTAAGTCATTTTTCTCCCTTCCATTTTATAAAAGCTATTAAGAGGGAAAGCAATTTGGTGAAGGCCAGCACAGGAACAAAGCCCAGACCACAGTGTGGGCTGCCCAAGCTTCTGGTTTGCTCCCTCCTACAACACTGACCTGCAGGCCACACTTAGCCTCTCAGCATCCCTCCTCCCACCCCGGAGAGCTGGGTGTGCAGCAAGTTCCAGTCCCCTTGGGATCCGTTTACAGAAGCAGAATTGCCTGGGCATGAGATAATTAATTTGTGTTTTGAAACATGGGCATGGAACTGACTACTTTTCAGCAGCATTGCTGTTCTACTTTCAGGTTTGTGTATAGCCAGTGGCGTTAGGAACGGGCTAAGGAATGTCAGAGACTGATGCCAGACCCACCCTTTTATCAACATGGTAGTGCCTCATTCATTTATGGTTAGCAGTGCTTTCTGATGTGTAGGGTAGAAATGTCTGGATGCGGGTGTGCTGATTCATGCTTTCTCCAAAAGACAGACTTAAGAAGGCACCTGGGGCTTCGTACCGTGTAACTACACATGCTCTACATATGTTATTCCTTATGTCCTGGCACTCACCACAATCGCGTCTTCTCATGTCCATCAAGCTAGTCTCTTGTCATCCATTGTAATGATATCACAAGTCAAGAGAGAACCACATCTATTATATTATCACCACTCTACTCTTATTAATGCTCTCACCTTACATTTCCAAAGTTCCTTTCCTCAAGCAGTTCAAAAATGCATCTTACAAGGGTATATGTGAAACTTAGTAAATGTGGAATGTAAATGTCTTAGCACAATAACTAAGAAAATGCCAGGAAGACTGTGTTAACCAGTGTGATGAAAATGTGTCAAATGGTCTATGAAGCTAGTGTATGATGCCCCATGATCATATCAATGTACACAGCTATGATTTAATAAAAAAATAAATAAATATATTGTTCTCTCAAAAAAAAATAAAAAATAAATAAAATTAAAAAAAATATATATATATCTCCTCCAAAGAGAGGCAAGATATTCTTAGCCCTACTTGGGTAAAATACCTGAGGTATGAAAAAGAAAGGATTCATTCTGGGTTTCTACAGAGTCACTGAGCTAGCCTCAACTCACCTTCTCACAACCACCTTCCCCTAGAAGCAGCAGAGACCTTTTTCAACCATTGAAAGTCACCTGCCCAGGAGGATGACAAGCACCCAAGAGTTCTCTAGAGGAGGATCTAATTCTTAACTTGGGCTAAAGAGTGTGTGTGAGAGAGAGAGAGAAGGAGAGGGAGAGAGAAAAGAAAAAAGGGAGAGGGAAGAAGGGACATGGGGGAGGGAAACGTGAGCCATGCACTGACGCCAACATCTCTGGTCTGTGTATCAGAGGGGCTGGGTGGTAAGATGGGACGGGCCACACCTTAGGGCAGGAGCACAACGTTGCTCACCAAGAAGGAGCAGAAGAAGATGAAGGACACAAAGTAAACGTAGGCCAGGTCTGTGCCGCAGCGCTCATTCTCACTCTGTCCTGACGGTGCCGTGGTGTCGGGCTCACAGCCTTTCTCCCCGAGGCACGACAGCATGATCTCCTGCCAGGCCTCACCTGTGGCGCTCCTGAGCCCAAAAGTCATCTTGGTTAGCAGGAGCAGGGTCTACACATCCTCTCACATCCTGCATCCTTTTTCCCATGTGCCTGTCCTTTCTCTCACCCAGCTGGCCCCTACAGTGTGCTCTCCACCCAGAGATGGAGAGTGCCTGGTGGTGAGGTCTCACTCAGGGTCCCTGCTGCTGGTAATAGAGGCAGTGGTGGGATTCTTTAAGACTCCACATAAACCTGGCCACCCAGGGTTTCCGCCCCTACATGGAATTTGGTCTCCAAGAAGAGCCCTTGCTGTTGCTGGAGGACTTGCTGAAGGTGAAATTTGCAAATTAACTACTAAGTTGAAAATATTGATAAAACTTTCTCTTGTCCAAGGGTTAACCAGACCCAACCCTGCTTAGCTTCCAAGGTCAGATCGGGCATGTTCAGAGTGGTCTGACCACAGACAAGATGAAACTTTCTAATGTCACAGGGGCAGTTAGGCAAAAGCATTGGACCTCCCCACTCCTGCTGTATACCCTGATAGGGGCAGATGGAGTAGAGTAGAGAGACAAAGGGAAACGGGAGGAAGAGGCAGGCCAGCTCTCTCTCCCCCTTGGGCTAGCTGCAGCAGAAGGTGTGTGTTCCAGTACCTGAAGAGTAGCATCAGGGACCCAAAGAAACTCCGGAAGTTGTTGTGTCGGTTGATGTGACTCTCCTCGTCTAATTTTATGTTTCCAAATACCTTGAGGAGAAAAACAACAGAAAATAAGGAGCATTACTGAGTTGTATGATATGTCCAGAACATGAGGGTTAGCAAAGTCACATGTCCGGCTTTTCTGACAGCCTCTCCCTGAAGCAGACGACTCTCACGCCGAGAGCCGGTGGACACCATGCTTGTGGCCTGTATGTGGTTATTCTCCACCATCCAATGCAGTGCAGCCAAGGGACCAGCATTTGCAAGGCCTGAGCACAACACAGAATGCAAGATCTTTGGAAGTTTCTCTGCTTACACACAGATCTTCCCACTCCTAATGTGTGGTTCCTTTATTTCCATGGTACTTGTCACCATGGTACTCAAGCACTCTGTCAAAGACAGAATCCCACAGCCAGAGTTCAGGGAAGAAGTCACCCCACCCCTCTCTTCCTGTCTCAGGGAGTTGTGACAGCAACATCTGAATTTGCAGGAGACATCATTTATGGCTTGGGCAGGTGCTGCCCTGGAATTTACAAGCAGTTTAGGTCAGAGAAGGGCATCTCTATCTTCCTTAGATATGTCTCTATCCAGAGAGTCTAATCTCAGAAGCTCTGTATGTCACTGGTCTAGAGTCAATGAAAATGAACACACACGCACCCACATGCACATATATATCACCCAATAGACACTGGACATTTTTGCAGTGGCTAAAACAAAGTCTAGGAGAGAGTCAGAACCCTGTAGACTTAAAAAGGGAAAATGACTTTTGCACTTCAACAGAGTGGGTTTACTTATCTGCTTCTGGCCACTGGGCTCAGAATGTGGTCTCTGCAAATTCATGTGAAAAAGTGGGAACACTTGAAGGTCTTTATGCACAGACAGTGAATACAGATGAACTCTCAGACAGTGATGCCTGGAGCTGAGACCAACCCAAGTCTCTTCAGATGAGAAGAGCACTCTTAAATACGCAGCTCCCTTCCCCAGCCACGTTTCAGACATCAGGATCTTTTCTCTGAAGTCAATGTTTGTACAACTGAGGGCTTACTGGGTCACTTTACCAGCCACTGGAGACAATGGTCAGCCTACAGTTAACATGCTGCAGTTTATCCAATGTATGTTAAATGGACCACATTTTTCCCCTAACAGTTTTATAATGTGCAATTGAGGAACAATCTCTGCCCCCAGCTATTTTGCTCAAGTAACTCCCACTGACACCTGCTTTGAGAATTTGCTCTCAATGCTGTTTTTAAAAACCCAAATACTACTTGTCTCCCAGGGAGAATGGAGGTGGCAAGCTAGGCAGCAGCCAGGAAGAAGGGGAAGAGGAGGATAAGAGGGTAGAAGGCCTCCCAAAAGACACATAGTAGCATTAAAAAAATCCCACCCATCCATGGTGCATCTTACAAAGGTCCATGTGAAACTTAGTAAATGTAGAATATAAATGTCTTAACACAATAACTAAGAAAATGC